>KV743473.1:0-33244 GCA_000468175.2 Phytophthora cryptogea
AAATGTGCCTGGGGTCACGAGGCCGGTTTCCTTCTTGGTCATTCTTCTGATGAGCGAAATAAATGCATGGCATCCCCGCTCCACTCCATATGCCCATGACAAACACCGAAAGCGTTTGCTGACCTGCACATTAAATTCCAGGCTATGATCATATAAGTACGCGCGAAGTCCATGTCCTTGGACGGATTGTGAAGAAGCTTCTCGCACAGAAAACAAAACAGCTCAAATGACAAGGGGTCCTTGCCGGTCTTCGCGCGAATCTCGCCTTGCGCAGCTGATGTAGCCATCTTTGACTTCAACCCCTTAAAATACTCGCGCAGTTCTTTCTCCATTGTTGGAGGCATCTCCCGCCCGTAATCTCGATAGAGATGGAAAAACCCAGCTCTGTGTGTGTTTAATGCTGCGTAACTGAGGCGCCCCCCGTCAGGTTTCTCCAGCGTGAGCAGCCAAGCACCGAATACAGTAGTCTGTAGATCATCAAATAGGAGGGGAGGGGTCGATGGGTTACGGTCAAGCAAGGGCTTCAGTCGCCTGCGAAGTTGCTTCACAGAGAGGCTTGAAACGTCGCCAAGTTTCTCTGCAAACGCATGAGGAACAAGGTGGGGTTTGTGGGCAACAACCCATGCAACAAAGCGTCCGTATGAGTTCTCGTACACTGCGCGAGACCGTGCGCTCACTGTATTGCGCTGAATCTCGGCGACCTGCTTTTCAAGCGCGGCCAAGTCGACTTCCGCCATTGTGAACGTGCTCATATGTGACTCTTCAACCTGATTGGGTTTCTGGCGTGACGGACAAGTGTCTCGCAAACATGTGAAAATCAATGATTGTGCTGGCTCTATACTGAGTCCTATATTAAAACCGCTTGCACCCGTTTCCATTTGGAAAATTTCGGACACAATGTCCTGCACAACGGTACCAGCATGGTACATGTCCTACGAAATCTGTAGAATGAACTTTTTCCGATATTTATTTTTGAGCATCCCTGGCTATGTTGCTCTCGTTGATTGTCGTGGTGTTGTGGTTGTGTTGCAGTAACGACATCCCTTTAACACAGTACATGTGCCGAGGGAAAACAAACCTCCACTGCACGCGGGAACTATCTCCCCTGGAAGGTATATGCCTAGGTGCACTTCCGGATTAGGCGAGGATTTCTGTATAAGAAATGATAAATGTATTACTGCCAGTTAGACTTCTTCCTTTCGTGGCGGTGCTGGTGTCTCGTCTTCTTCCTCGTAGTCTGCCATGTCTCGATGCAGTGGGACCTGCAGCGACAAGAACAGGAAGGCAAGCACCTGCAGGCTCACCGCGATCAGAGCGAGAGCTACCACATCGTAGTACCGGTTGGCGAAGTCCATGCCCAGCGTCTTGAGGTAGACCTCCCCGTACACAGGCACGGCTGGGTACCCAGGGGCGTCAAACTTGAGTATTAAACCCTTCAACTCGTTGGTCATGAGGATCTCGAACGCGTAGCTGAAGATGGAGAGGTGCTTCAACCAGCCCACGGACGTCGGCATGGTCTGCGAGTTTAGTAGAAAGCCACCAAACAGCAGCATGATCAGCAGGACCACAGTCGCCCCGAGGTTTGCAGAGCCAACACGTCGTGAGAGAACGCCCACGAGAAGACAAATCGCACCAGCCGCGACGTTGAAAAGCACCAAAGTCAGCGAGAACAGCAAGAAGCGCCCCGTCGTGGCTTGCAGTCCCATTATCCAGTAGAAGATGCTGGCAAAGAGCGACGCAGGCAGCACCCGCAGCAACAGTGTATCCAGGGTTGCCTTGGCGAGAAAGTAGCTGAACGCTCCGTAGTACATGGCACCGGTTTCACGGAGGAAAATTGGGCGCTCGCCAATGAACAGATCCATGGAGCTCATGCTCGCAAAACCGAAAAATGTCAGGATGAAGTAAAAGGCGCCCATACGATTCTGAAAACCCGCGAGGTCGTTCGTCACGTGATTGAAGATCAGTCCACCAAACAGAGCTAGCGACAAACTCAGCGCGATGTGCAGTACGAGCAATGACCGGTGACGTAGAATGTTTTGAGCCGTGCGTGCGAAGAGCACACGAATTTCAACCAGGATGGACCGGGACGGGGTCTTGCCAAAGTCATCAATGCCATCCATTTCAGTCTCAGCTGTGGACGGCGGCGGTGGGCTGCGTGGTGTGCCCGGCATCGGAATTCCGAGTGTGCTTGGTTCCTTGGGCGTTCCTTCTCCTACAGGGGAAGCCAACATGTTCTCCATCCGTGGCGTATCTAACGACAGATCCTCTTTCATGAACGGCGATGACTCCGCTCCAGACGTAGGGCTACCGATTGTGAACCGTGGAGTAATGTTTTGCAGACGAACGCGAGAAGGAGCGGGCTTTGAAGAGAGCGGGGAAGGCTCCTGCTTCATGTGCGATCGGATCATTGGGATGTTATTCGTGTCGGACGCGATGTCGAGAATGAAGTCCGCGATGTTGTCATGCTAGCACAAATTCAGGACAATAACACACAACAAAGTTAGTTAGGCAACGGGAATCATCTCGCAAATGAAGCAGGCTGATACATACCTCGGGGCACTTAAAACCAAGATCTTGGAAGTAACTCTTGGCCTCAGCAGGTGCTCCGCTGTAGAGCAGTTTGCCCTTACCCAAGAGCATGATCTTGTCGAGCAACACGAAAGACCGAGCACTTGGTTGATGAATGCTAAGCACCACAATGCGACCGTGACCTGCCAACTCTTTCACCAGCTGCACAACTGAGTGCGCCGAGGAACTGTCCAACCCCGAAGTAGGCTCATCTAGAATCAGGATCTGCGGTGATGTTACGAGTTCCATACCGATACTCACACGTCTTCTCTCGCCGCCAGATACACCTCGCCGACTGGTGCTTCCTCCCACTGAGCCAATACGCGAGTTCGCGACGTGAGTGAGATTAAGTTCTGCGATGACACGATCCACCATTGCATTCTTCACTCGATCTGAGAGCGTTGCAGGCAGTCGAAGCTGTGCCGAGTACAAAATACACTCACGCACAGTGAGCGTCGAGTACAAGGAATCGTCTTGCTGCACATAGGCAGCAATGCGGCGGTACCCCTTCGACAGCCTCTTGCCATCAAGTAAAATCTCGCCAGCAAACTGCGATCTGCCGTTCTCCACTGCCGCGAGTGCGTTCAACAGCGTCGTCTTGCCCGATCCGCTTGGGCCTAGCAGACCAAGCACCTGTCCACGTGACACGCTTCCTGAAATCTTGTGTAGGATCCGCTTGGGCTCACTTGACGAGGTCGACGACTGTCTGCCCTGGTCCGCGTAGCAGCTCACGTGTCGGAACTCGAGGGTATTTGCCGCACGCGACGTGAACTTGAGTATCTCTGTCTCCACATCCTCCGTCTGGCCGCGCCGAATGCTGGCCGTGAGGCAACAGGAGCACGCGCAGCCGCACAGCAGCAACGTCGCCGCCAGCGCTGCACACGCCACGATAGCAACCCACAGTCCGCTAAGCCCTCCAGCTTCTCCACCGGAGCTGCCGCTTCCGGACGCGCTACTGCCGCCACCGCCAGTGCGTTCGCACGCCGACGCCGTACACGTGGCCGAGAGCGGGATGGGCGAGCCCTCGATGACGATCGCGAGCTGCGTCGCGTTGGTCACCTCGATCTTGGCGGGTTTGCCGCTCAGTGTGCTCTCCACGAGGGCCTTGGTCATGGCTGAGCACTGCGGGCCGCACTTGCAGTCGATCTGCTCGCACTCGCCATTGGCGTCGCCCGTGGCGAAGGCGCAGTCCGTGATGTTGCAGTCGATGACGTGCACGCTGCGTACTGTGTCCTTGGCCTTGAAGATGGCGGCCGAGCAGTTGGCCGCGCCCTGAGCGTCGCGGTCGCAGCGCACGTCCAAGGCGCCGTCCGGGAAGAGCGCCTGCAGGTCCGAGGACAGCGTGCAGCCGTACGTCTTGAGCGTCGCGTGGGCGTCGTAGCGGAGTCCGGAGACGCACGAGTAGTCGGCGCCAAAGGAAGCGCTGCACACGTCCGCGGTGTCGACGGAGGCGCCGCTGGCTGTGCACATGCGGCAGCCGAAGCCGCTGAAGCCGTCGCGACAGTCGCAGACGCCTGTGGACGCATTACGGCGCTCGTACTGCGGGTCACAGGCGGCGGAGGGCGAGGAGGCGGTGGCGGAGGCCACAGCCAGCAGCAGCAGCAGCGCTGGAGCGAGAGCGCGCCGCATGACTCGGAAGGGGGCGGAAGGTCTTGTGAGTGATTGGGATCGGAGACTGCTACGTCAGATGCGAATAGAAAATGCAGCGACCAGATACTGCTAATCCCTGTCAGAAGGCTTCAAGACTCCGACCAGATCGCACTACACGAGGCCCTCGGATTCCGAGTCGGAAGGCCAGAGGATGCAGAGGATGGATGGTGCCGACGAGCAGCAGCGTGCGGTGCAGACTCAAATGGGGCAAGACAAGTCTACAAGTGCTGAAGCGACCCACTGCCAGGAAACTCTCGGGAGTTTGCACGCTTCGCCACGGCGAGCTGCAGCTCTTCTGTTGTGGGATTGATTGGACCTCATGAGCTTATCACACCAAGCGACGTCAATGGGCGGGAGCTTTCAAAGGAGGTGCTGTACGGAGAAGATGAGGGGGCATGTATTAATCGGGTGAAGCACTGTAATTGTCTTCTCCTTTTTCCTCTAGTGGCTGCACATCCACCATTTTCAGGAACTGTGGCCGGGTGTCGATGGTGTTTGTCGTCTTGTGTGGATATCTCTTCGTTTCTTGCCTCTGGGCGAGTATTCTGGCTTCGTGAATTGAATTCCGTGTTGGTTTAGCCGGAGTCTGAGCGATTCTTCTCGATTTATTGTCACATTTCGTCTGCTGTTTCACGTTGGTGGCGTTTTACTACGCGTCTTGGAGTAATACTTCATTTGGGTTTGGCTACTGCGATAACACACGACCAAACCAAAGCGGCAGGCGGATGGCTGGTGAACCAGCTAGTGTCCAGAGCACGGTGATTGTTGCCTATACTGTCCAAAGTGCCTTTATGGCCATATCGTGGTCTGTTGTTCATCATGTGGTGATCTTCTGAGCAACAGCGAAAACCTGCGCCGTGATAGCTGGTGCTCGCACCGCTGGCAAGTGCCGCACATCATGTTCACGCGTGCAAAAGCGATTGCGCCGCCACATACAAATCGCAAGTTCCCTTGGCGTTTGATTACCTGCGCGCGATTGACTCGGCTCGATTACCTGCACGCCGCCTTTGAGGCACCGCGCTCGAGTGGAATCGGCTCATTGCACAACTTTCCCAGCTCCACAGAAGCACCCAAGACACAAAACTCCACTACAAGTCGCAGTCGACACGAATGACGCTGCAACCGGAAGAACCAATTGAGACGGACCACCAGCCGTACGTTGAAGTGCACACCCCTCGACAATCGCAACCGGAGACCAAGACGCTCCAAGTGTCCGACGCTGCTGCTGCGACCAAGAGTCAAGTGCCTTTGGTGGAGCTCTTCTCCTTCGCAGACTCGACGGACAAGTTGCTCATGGGCTTGGGCACGCTCGGGGCCTTGGCCGCCGGTGTCCTACGACCGCTGATGGTGGTCCTCTTCGGCGACGTCATCAACACCTTCGGCTCAACGAGTCTTGAAGATGGATCTCTTACCGACATCTCACCTCGAGTCAACCGAGTCGCTCGCAACCTCACCATTGTGGGCGCGGTCGGGCTCGTCGCAGCCTATTTGCAAGTGTTCTGTTGGTCCCTCACAGCGTCGCGCCAGTCCAAGCGCATCCGAAGCCTCTACGCCAACGCCATCATCACCAAGGAGATCGGCTGGTTCGACGTGAACGACCCGATGCAATTGTCGTCGCGTGTAGCTGACGCTACAGTCACTATCCAGGACGGCATTGGGTCCAAGATGAGCGACATGCTGCACTTCTCGTCAACTGTGGTCTCGGGTATTGTCATCGGCTTAGTGAAGGGTTGGGAGCTCACTCTCATCCTTCTAGCTGTGATCCCGTTTGTTGCAGTCAGTGGCATGATCGCGAAGAAAGTCATCGTCGCTGCTACTCATAGCGGCATGCAGTCGTACGCACAAGCAGGAGCAGTGGCCCAGGAATCGCTCAGCAACATCCGCACGGTGCACATGTTCAACTCGGTGGGATATTTCATTGACAAGTACAGCTGTGCCCTCGAGGGCGCTACACGCGCTGGGATTAAGAAGGCTTTTGCTGTTGGCTGGGGCAGCGGCCTCATGTACATGATGGTCTTCTTGATGTACGCGCTGGGATTTTTTATCGGAGCACTGTTTATTGCTCGCGACAATTTGGACGGCAACACCTGCACTGGACCAACCTGCTACGATGGTGGCCGTGTTCTCACGGTATTTTTTACAGTCATGCAAGGTGCGATTGCACTGGGCCAGGCGGGTCCAAGCCTTCAAGCCGTCTTCTCCGCCTGCGCTGCTGCCTTCGATGTCTTCGAGCTGATCAAACTTCCGTCACTGATCGACCCCACCGACGACGATCAAGGCAAGAAACTTGACAACGTCCACGGAACCATTGAGATCGACAACGTGCGGTTCGCCTACCCGTCCCGACCTGAGGTGGAGGTGTGCCGCGGGTACTCGCTCCAGATCAATGCTGGTGAGACGGTGGCGCTGGTGGGTCCGAGCGGTAGCGGCAAGAGCACAGTGATCTCGTTGCTAGAGCGCTTCTACGACCCACTCGAAGGCTCTGTGAAGATTGATGGGGAAGACGTCCGAGCGCTGAACGTGAAGTGGCTGCGCCAGCAGATCGGTTTGGTGGGCCAGGAGCCGGTGTTGTTCGCGACGTCCATCATGGAGAACATTCGGCACGGTCGTTTGGGAGCGTCCGACAGCGAGGTGGTGGAGGCGGCCAAGATGGCGAACGCGTTCAACTTCGTCATGGAGTTCCCCGAGGGGTTTGCAACGGACGTGGGCGAGCGCGGCGCCCAGTTGTCAGGAGGCCAGAAACAGCGCATTGCCATTGCACGAGCCATCATCAAGAACCCGCCGATCCTGCTGCTGGATGAGGCCACGAGTGCGCTGGACACGGAGAGCGAGCGGATCGTGCAGGTGTCTCCAGATCGACTGGTGGCGGGGTCGAACCGGACGACGATCATTGTGGCGCACCGACTGTCGACGATCCGAGACGCAGACCTTATCGCGGTGCACAACGGGGGTCAGATCGCGGAGCTCGGTTCTCACGACGAGCTGGTGCGAATTCCCGACGGCCATTACCGTCGTCTGCTGGAAACTCAATTGCAGTTGTCCGACGACGCAGAGATTGACAATGAAATGAAGACAGTGGATCAGCAAGTTTCAATCGAGGATGACCGGAAAGACCCGCTGCACGAGCTGACAAATAGAGAGTCAACCAAGTCGAGTGGTGGTGCTGCACTGGGAGCTGACAATTTAAGCGAAACAAACGACAGTGATTGCAGCACAAACGAGAATGCTGCGAATGTGTCCACGTTACGGATCTGGACAATGGGTCTACCAGAGTGGAAGCTCATTGCACTGGGTGGAGTGTCTTCTGTCTTTAAAGGCTCTGTATACCCCCTGGCTGGCATGTTCATCGCCAAGATTATCCACTTATACTTTGAGCTCCAGAAGACAAAGCACGAATTGCTCCACGACATGCGCTATTACTCGCTGGCGCTAGGTTGTCTGGCCGTCGTCTGCGGTGCGTCTTTCACACTAACGGAATATTGGTTCGGCATCGCTTCGAGTCGGTTGGTCACTCGGGTCCGTCTTGCTGCGTACAGCGCCATGTTGCGCCAGGACGTGGGGTGGTTCGATCGCAAGGAGAATTCGTCGGGCTCGCTTGTGTCGAATCTGGCTACCGATTCCGCTATTCTTCAGTCGATGACGTCCGATTTTCTCAACCGGACTTTGATGACAGGAACGACGTTCATCATCATCTTCGCCATCTCCTTTTACTACAGTTGGGAGATGACTCTCATCATGATTTCAACGACTCCGTTCCTAGTGGGAATGAATGCTGTCCGCGTGCAGCAAATGACTGGCCAAATGAATGCGAAGAAAAACAACCACGCGGATGCCGCTGCGGGATCTCTGCTTTCGGAAGCCATTGACTCTATTCGCACGGTGGCATCGTTTGGAATGGAGAACACTATCACGAAGCAGTACTCAGCTTTCCTGCACATTTCAAACGAGCAAGACAAGAAGCTGAGTGTGTCGGGAGGCATCTCTTTCGGGCTCTCTCAAGCGATGATGTTCTGGGTCTTGGCCTTTGTTTTCTACATCGGCGGGATCTGGGTCTCGCACGGCACCATCAGCTTCGAGGATCTCTTTGTCGTTCTCATGGTTTTCATGATGGGGTCCTTTAGTGTTAGTATGGCATCGCAGGGCTCCGTTGATGGTGACAAGGCGAAACGAGCCGCCGCCAACGTCTTCAGCATCATCGACCGCGTGCCGGAGATCGACGCCACCTCGGCCGCAGGAACCGTTCTGCCCAGCATTCAGGGCGACATCCACTTCAAGCAGCTCACTTTCGCGTACCCGTCCCGGCCGGACGCCGTCATCTACCAAGACTACGACCTGTCCGTCCGTCGCGGCCAGACTGTGGCGCTGGTGGGCGCAAGTGGCAGCGGCAAGAGCACCGCCATCTCACTACTGGAGCGGTTCTACGATCCGTCGTCGGGTGCAGTGACGTTGGACGGACACGACGTCCGTAGTCTGAGTCTGCCGTGGTTGCGCGACCGCATCTCGCTGGTGAGCCAGGAACCCGTGCTGTTCTCGGGCACGATCGCCGACAACATCTCGCTGGGCAAACCCGACGCGAGCCGCGCAGAGGTGGAGGCGGCAGCCAAGAGTGCGAACGCGTTCGACTTCATCTCGAACTTCCCTCGGGGCTTCGACACGGAGGTGGGCGACCGTGGCGCGCAGGTGTCAGGCGGCCAGAAGCAGCGTATCGCCATTGCGCGCGCCATCTTGCGCGATCCGGACGTGCTGCTGCTGGACGAGGCCACGAGTGCGCTGGACTACGAGAGTGAGCACATTGTGCAGGCATCGCTGGACGCGTTGATGCAGCAGAAGCAGCGCACGACGATCGTGGTGGCGCATCGGTTGTCTACGATCCGGAAGGCGGACGTGATTGCGGTGACTCGTGCGGGGGCCATCGTGGAGTTGGGTAGTCACGAGGAGCTGATGCGGCTGTCGGGTGGCGTCTACCGCGAGATGGTAGAGCAGCAGAACGGTTTGATGTAGGAAAACAGCCAACGACTGAAGTGACTTGTCATTCATTTTGATTAAAAGCGATCACGTCAGTCCGTACGCATCACGCTTCGTGTTATGGTACGTCGAAGCAGGTTGGATTAGCACTGGAAGCGCCAGAAGAGGACGCGGCAGATTTTCTCCTCGGCGGCAGATCCAGTGAGACTTGCATCCTCTTGGCGCAAGTTCCGCTCGGTACCAGGAGTCGACGCGAGAGCAACGTCGGAAGCAAGTGCAGAGAGCACGAGGGCGACGGTGAGCAGCAACTTCATTCTCTTGGTCTGAGTGACGGTGAGTCGAAGGCAGCAAATTGGAAAGTAAAGACTTTCGAGTCTGCCTTGTCCCGGATGAAGCGAGGCAAGCCAAATGGTTATCAGTAGCTCTGTCTGGAGCGATCGTAGGCTCTTGACACGATTTACTGGGCCATCAGCCTCTAGGCGACAAAAATCCCCGAGCAAGGGACGACAGTTCAAGAAATCAAGAAATAACCCCAGCGCTGTTATCGCTTGCGTGAACGTCAGAGCAAAATTACGATCAACAGCCGCATCGGCTGAAGCCGTGAAGCAGCGAGAGCAAATACGAACAGTAGTTTCGTGACTGTGAGTGAAGTGTGAGGATGAAAGCGTTTTCGTGAATGCGTCCAGAGCACCAACGTCAGAGAGTCAAATCTACGTGATGCCAACCATTTACCCCACTGAAAAAGCACCACCCAGTATTTTAAGGCAACACCCAAGATACCACAACGTCACCATGCACAAGCTCCAAGAAAATCCACAAGCCCAGTTTACGTGGCAGTGTGCGAAGCCTATCATACCACAGCGAACAATGCTCCAGTGACGACGGAAAACGAATGGGAACGCCAGCTACCAGTCGTGGTCCGAAATTTTTCGACCACAGATGAGTTTGTCCATTTCGTCGTAAGCGCTCGATCTCCACAGTACAACCCGAGCTGCTTACAAGCTATGCAAAGCCTTCTCGCAGTATCTCCACGTACTCCGTGCTGCCAAGCGTGAGATCCAAGTCGAGATACACGAGACGCTACACTATGTCGGCAGTCGCAGCATGTTCCGCACAATGTCGAAATTTTTAGCGGCTACGGCTGCGGCTGCGAGGCCCCGGCTGAGGTGACCTACAAAGCCAACAACGGCCAAGTGAGAACAACACAAAACACCAGTAGCAGTGCCAATAGGGATCCGTACCAGCTCCTTTCGTTCCGAGGTCCGCGACGCGATCCGGGGCGAGATGACATCTCCGAGCGGCCGTAGCGACTACGGTACTCTTGCGGAGGCTTGTCCATGCCCCGTCCTCCGTACTCGCGCTTTGGCACCCGTTCTTCACCACGCGAACGCGACTCGTAATACCCAGGCGGAGGCTGACGTCCAGGCTGTTGGAACTCGTCGATGTCATCCGGACGTCCATACGGGCGTTCACCGCCATAGCCGCGCGATCGTTCACGACCCCCTGAGCCTTCCTCGCCTCTCCGCATGCTGCTGCTGCTACTGTGGCGACGATAGCGCGGGGGAGAGCCACTTCTTCCCCGCTCCTCCGGGTCCTCACGACTGTGACGCGACGAATGGTGCCGACTTGAGTGGTGGTGGTGGTGACGACGGTGACTGGGGTCTTCCATGTCCTCCTCGTACTTGGACGGGTACCCCTTTTTGGCCGAGTGGGAGTCGAACGATTCGTAGCGCGTACGCCCACCACGCTCCTCTCCGTCAAAACTGCCATGTCCATCAAAACTGCCTCGGTTCCCACGTCTCGGTCCGTCTCCCTTGTTCCTATCAACAGATACACACAATTAGCACGATAGTTCTTACTCTACTGCAGCTATCTACTCGCACTCACTTGCGGAAGTTGTAGTCCGTGCGCAGATGGCTGTCGGCCACGATGATCGTGGCACTGTGCGCCTTCTGCGCCGACTCAATGTCCGAATAGTCCACAAAGGCGGACATGGGCGCGTCAGGCCTCGATTGAGGCAGCACCTTGACGTTCTTGACCTCTCCGAACTGCCCGAACGCCTGCTCCAGGTCGCTCATCTTGATATGGGGCGGGATGTTGGCCACGAACAGATTGGGCGATGCGTTCACAGGGAACCTGGGGCTGTGCAGCAGCGGCGGCTGGCGCTGCGACGGCGGCAACGGCCCAGGGGGCGGCGGGGGGCCCGGAGGCCCCAAGTGCGCGGGCGGCGGCGGCCCGTCGTAGCGTCTCTGGGTGCCGTGCGAGACGGCGAAGGCCACACGCAGGCGGCGGCCGCCCAGCTCCTTGTCGTTCATCTCCTGCACAGCCATCTCGGCGTCCTCCAGCTGCTCGTAGTGCACGAACGCGTAGCCTTTCTTGACGGCGCATTGCTCAATGGGTCCGAACTGAGGGATAGCGATCGAGTTAGAGAGGGAAAAAGACCACAGCAAAAGAGGAGAAGAGGACAGCGACGCACCTTGCCGAACTCGGCCTCCACGTCGCGCTGCGTGAGCTCGTAGAAGAGGTTCCCCACGTAGAGCTTGGTCGACGCCATGGGAGGCTCCTCCATCGTGGCGGTTGATTGTGGGAATGGATTTCCGCCAAAGCACGCGATTGGCTGAAATGGAGGATGGATACATTTCGACATGGTACCCCTTTTTAGTTGTAATTCGCACTTTGGAGTGAGCTAAAACGTATATCCGATCCGATTGGCTAATAATGGTGCAACATGGGTACATTTGAAGTGTAGCCATGTTGGATCTTGCGCGAAACGACGCGACCGCACAAAGCGGACCTCGACGATGGACGCGCTCGAGTTCACGGCCGAGGAGAGCGACTGGGTCTTCGACTATGTGCTGAACCTCTTCCGCTCGCCTGCGTGGGAGCTGCCGGTCATGTGCTTCATTGACGACAACTGCGCCAGCTTCGACACGGGCGAGGAGAACAAATTCATCTACACAGAGCTGCATTCGCAGTTCCGCGAGGTGGTGGAGAACGTCTTGGGCTCGCACTTGGCGGAGATGGGACTTACAGCCACAGACTTCGCCTCCATCTGCGAGAAGCAGCGAGACAGCGAGCGGGCGGCCGGAGGATCCGTAAGCGACGGCGTCAGCGCCGACGTGGTGAACCAAATTTTGGCCATGGACGACTTCCTGAGCTTCAAGAAGCTCATGATCAAGCGCAACTTGGAGCTGGAGCTGGAAGCTATTAAGGAGCTGCGTGAAGAAGTGACGGAGGACGAACACGATCTGGAGGCGCAGTTCATGGAGCTCAGCGTGCTGTACAAGCAGGAGGAGATGGAGCAGGCAGAGCTGGAGGCGGCGCTGGCCATGTCCATGACTGTGCAAAGCGAGCAACTACGACTGGCATCGGTGGCGGACAAAGTCGCGGAAGACAAGTACGCGAGTGCGGGATCGGATACCCGACAGCTCTCAACTGCAGCGGTGCAGCAGCAGATTCGAGAGAGCAAGAAGAAGGCCGAGGAGATCTGCAAGCGCAACAAGGAGTCGCTCGAAGAGAACCGCAGCAAACAGCGTGAGTGGCAGCAAGCGGCGGAGATATCGGAGGAGGAGCTCAAGCGACGTGAAGAGTATCTGCGGAAGCAGCGCGACCGCATCATTGAAAAGAAGAAACGCGAGCGAGAGATGCAGCTGAAGGAGTATCAGCAGGAGCAAAAAGCCACAGCTCCCGAGCCACCTGCCCAGTTGGCTGAGAAGCTCCAGAGCAACACGTCGGAAGACTCTAAGAAGGCTGAAGAGGAAGAACGCAGGAACGCATTGCGTATTGCTTTGGCACGCCGCATGAAGCAGGACCTGCTCGAGTCTGCGAGTGCGGCAGCCTCGGAGCCCAGTCGCACGGGAAGCTTTAAAGTGCACCAGGTACGGATAACACCACGCGCTTCGAAGAAGGCTTAATGGATCTGGTCTAATCTGCATCGGTCTTGGTCGTGAAGGTGGTGGAGCTTGACGATAAGTTGCAGCGCGTGGAAGACCTTCGCCGACAGAGCCAAGAGCGGGAGCACAAGGTTCAGGCAAAGCTGGTACGTCGTCTGCCATTCCGATGCCTTGGTTTGCGTTGCTCATTCTACGCTTATTTGCTTACATCAGAGAGCTGGTGTTTCGACTTAAGAGTGACCTACGAAGTTAAAATCAAGCAGCATCAGCAACAAGAACATCAATCCGAGTGTGCATCTCTTCCTGCATCCAACGCATTTGCTTCTGATTGTTTTCAAGATTGTAAGCGTCTGCAGCCACCATTATCCACTGCTGTGCTCAAGCAGCCTGCCTATATAAACGGAAGTCAGTCTTACTTCGAGTGGAACTTCTTGTTGGTCTTGGCCATGTCTTGTAGCAGCGGCGCGGGAGCGAACTGCTCGCCGTACTGATCAGCGTAGCGCTGCATCATCTCCGTGAACTTGGTGCTGCCCACCAGATCCACGTAGCGGAATGGACCGCCAATGAAAGGTGGGAAACCAATGCCAAACACGGCACCGATGTCGCCCTCTGACGGAGACTCGATGATATCATCCTGCACACACAGAACTGCCTCGTTCACGAAACGCGAAATGAGACGGTTGACGGTATCTTCGTCGCTGAGCTTGAGGTCTGCCTTCTGATACTTCTTCACAAGGTTCATGGCGTCAGCGTTGATGGTCTTCTTGCCCTTAGGAGGCTGCACAAAGAAGCCCTTGCCGGACTTCTTACCCAGGAAACCCTGCCCGATCATCTCCTCGAACAGCTTGGCGTCTCCGCCCTCCATGCGCACACCAAGTGCCTTCGACAGCGTCTGATTCACGTGGAAGGCCACATCCAGACCAACCTCATCAGCCAGCGTGATGGGACCCACAGGAAGACCCCACTTCGTCATGAGCTTGTCCAGCTTCTCCGGCTCGACGCCGTCGCCCACAAGGGCCAACGTCTCAGCAATGTACGGGCCAAGACAACGGTTCACGTAGAAACCAGGTACATCCTTCACCACAATAGCCGTCTTGCCTTGACGAAGTCCCAGGTCAACAGCCTTGGCAGCAGTGGCATCACTCGTGCCGGCGTGGCGGATAATTTCCAGTAATGGCATGCTCGGCACAGGCGAGAAGTAGTGCATGCCAATAACATTCTCCGGGCGCTTGCAAGCCGATGCGATGTCAGCAATCGGCAAAGCCGACGTGTTCGTGGCAATTACGCAGTCCTTTGACACGTAGTTCTCCAGATCTGACAGGACCTTGTGCTTGAGAGAGAGATCCTCAAAGACAGCTTCAATAGCAAGGTCTGCCTTCTTCATGTGCGTCTTCCACACCTCATCCTCGTCAGACAGAGGCACCACATTGGCCATGACGGCGTCACGATCGTAGATAGTCATGCGCTTGCGCTTCACCTTCTGGTCCAGATTGTTGCGCACGTAGTCTTCACCCTTGGCAGCAGCCGCGGCGTCGCGATCCTTCAGCAGAACGCGCACACCCTTTGCTGCCGAAACCTGCGCGATGCCAGCTCCCATCAGACCAGCACCGACCACCGCCATGGTCTGCACCGGCTTCTCCGGCTTGCCGTACCGGTTCTTCTTGAGCGCCGTTTGTCCGAAGAAGATGCTCATGAGTGCCTTGGCTTCGCTGGTCATGCCCAGCTTGGCAAAGTTGGCAGCTTCCACCTCCAGGCCCTTGGTAAGTCCCTGCTCCACACCCGTCTGCGCCGCCTCAAGAATCAACTTGGGCGCCGGGTAGTGGCCACCCGTCTTCTTCTCAACCATCTCGCCAGCCTTATTGAACACAACCTGCCGCAGTGGAGTGTCCTCCAAGATGCGGTTGACCAGTCCCTTGTTCTTCTTCTTGGCCTTCAAACTGCCTGCTGCAAGTTGCTGCGCCGCCGCAATGGCCGCGCTCTCCAGTGCGTACGGGTCGGCCACTTGGTTCACGAGTCCCATCTTCAGCGCCCTGTCCGGCTTGATGTTTTTGCCCGTGAGCATCATGTCCAATGCTGCCTGGATACCCACGAGCTTGGGTAGTCGCTGAGTGCCTCCTGCGCCTGGCAGGAGTCCCAGCATCACTTCGGGCAGCGCCAACTGCGTTTTCTTGCTCTGCGACGCGACGCGGTAGTGGCAGGCGAGCGCCACCTCGAGGCCGCCGCCCATACACGAGCCCTCAATGGCCGCCACAAAGGGCTTCTTGGAGCCCGCCAGACGATTCATGAAGCTCTGACCGGCGCTCGACATGGCGCGCATCTCCTCCTCCGTCTTGCACGCGTTGAGCTCGGCGATGTCGGCGCCGGCGATGAACACGCCCGGCTTGGCGGAGATGAGCACCACCGACTTGATGTTGGGGTCGCTCTCCACCGTGTCCAGCATGTTGGTCATCTCCGCCGTCATCTTGGCCGAGATCGTGTTCACTTTGGCCGCCTTGTCGTCCAGGCGCACGATGGCCACGCCGTTCGCGCGCGTCTCCAGCGTCAGGAACGCGCCGGAGCCGCCGGCGGCGCTGGAGAGAGCGCGCGCGGACGCCAGACGCGCACTCAGCGCCGCGCGACGCAGGACGGACGTGGTCTGGAGCACCATTTGCGGAAGAGAGTGATGGTCGCTTGGGCGCTTGCGTGCCAATTCCAAAGTGAGCGAAAGATATGGGAGCCCGTCGAAAAGGAAAGGGGATTTTGACGTGAAACGCGCATCAGCCAATCACAGCGCGGATAAGTTCCCACTTCAACGACAACACGTCACTCCAGAGCGCAACTCCGCCGTGCAAAGTGAGTATACCACAGACACGATTACCTTCAGAGAGCACCATTGCTGCATTGATCTTTCACAGCAAAGACTTTATTGATACTCCCCTCCCTCTGTGACGCATATGGACAGCGTTTTACTCGACCTTTGGCTTCTGCAGCGAGCTCAGCAGAGGCTGCTGGAGCATGTTCGGGATGGCGTTCTCCGCTGGGGCCACGCCCTCGTCCGAAGACGCGTCGCTAGCCAGACACGTGGTGTCGCCGCCCAGCGCGTCCAGGAACTGCCGCAGCTCGGAAAAGTACTTGTCACCCCCGCGCAGCCACGAGTCGTTGTGCGTTCCGCCAGGCACTGGATACCACACTGCGCGCTGGCTGGAGGTGGCGAGAGACCGCAACCGCTCCATGTGAGAGTGAGGTACCAGCTCATCCTGCAGCCCTGCGATGAAGAGGATCGGTTGCTTGAGCTTTTGAATAGCTTGCTCACTGTTCCAGTCCATGCGCAGCACCAGCGGCTTGACGTACGACAGGAACGGCATCAGCGCGTCCACCATGGCTGAAATACTGAGGAACGTGTTCTCCAATACAACCGCTGCGACCTACACAGCAAAACACCCATGAGTTATCTAGATAGCAACTTCTCCCTGAACCAGAGACGTACTCTAGAAGGCTCCTTTTGCGCTAGGTAGACAGATACTGCGCCTCCCAGTGACCGGCCGAACACCACGAGCTTGGACGTGTCGATGTCCGTGCGAGCATACATGGCATCCAAAGCAGCCTGCAACAAAAGACTCGCAAATCAATACAATCCCCACCGATACATAGCAAACTTCACGTCGCCCCGTACGTCAGCATCCATTTTGAGTCCTTCCTCCGACGGTTCTCCTTCACTGTGACCAAATCCTCTGTAGTCCACGAGCAAAATGTTCACCCCCACTTTTCTAAACATCTGCACGGCGTTCGGAAGACGATAGCCAATGTCTGTAGCACCTCGCAATGGTCAGAGCACTCATAGAAACCTCTTCAGCTTAATGTACCAGAGCCAAACTCACTTCCAGCGTTGCCATGGAAGAAAATGAGCGTCGGCCGTGTCGCGTGGTCTTGCTGCTTCATGAGCCACGCGTTGATCTTCACGCCATCTTTGCACGGGATCATGAGGTCTTCATAGTCAATTGAAAACTCTCCAGGGTGTCGGTATCCTGCCCATTTACTCAATGATCAGCAAAAGATTATGGTGATATTTGGTAACGCAAATATTGTGAACCTGGAGGATTGTCTTTCGTGAACTTGGAGGCGCCTGGAATTGTAGGGAAGTAGAGGAGACGGTCCTGGTACATGTACAGAAGGAAAAGCGCCCCTATACACAGGGTGCCGCCCGTGTAGGCCGCGCCCAGCAGCCACGACGTCACGCTCGAGGTCTCGGTCATGACGGCGGGAATGCTCTTTTGGATTGACCGGAAATTCGCATTAGACATAATTAATTACACGATAGACATCACTTGATAAATGAATGGCATATATAATTCAAGGTATCAAAGTTATCATAATTACGAGGCATAGCCCTGAAACTTCAAGCTGCATGTCATCCGGTGCAACTTGCACCGTGCAAGGAAGGATACAATGAAGACTGTGAATGCATTATCTGTTTTTGCTCGCCTGTACGGCATGAGAGACTCTACAGGATCGAGCACTTGAAGGATCGCTGCTTGGCCTTGGGGTTCTGCTGGTTGGTGATGACACATCGAATGCCCTCGTCAAAGACCGACTTGAGCCCCTTCTGCGTGAGCGCCGAGCACTCCATGTATTTGTACGCGCCAAGCTCCGTCTTGAGCATCTCACCCTGCCGATAAATCACCACAAAACCATTAGTCAACATGAAAGCAACCACTCGACCCCCTCTTCCCCCCGTACCTGCTCCTTGGTGATCGGGGCGAGCTTCTTCTCCCGGAGCTTCTCCAGCGTCTCCTCATCGTCACGCAGATCGGATTTCGTCCCAACCAAGATGAACGGCACACCGGGAGCATGGTGACGGATTTCAGGCAGCCACTTGGACTTGACGTTCTCAAACGAAGCGCGACTACAAGATCAGCACCTTCGTTAGCACCAGCATCCACTCTACATTGCATTGCAACACATTGCCACCGCACCTAACGACGGAGAAGCAGATGAGGAAGACGTCCGTCTGCGGATAACTCAGCGGACGCAGTCGGTCGTAGTCTTCCTGGCCCGCGGTATCCCAGAGCCCCAAGTTGATGGGGCGGTTGTCCACCATGACATTGGCACTGTAGTTGTCGAACACGGTGGGGATGTACTCGCCTGGGAACGTGTTGGTCGTGTACGAGATGAGGACGCACGTCTTACCTACAGCGCCGTCGCTGCATACACAGTCGTTAGAACTTGAGGTCTCTACACTACACACAATGCACCAAACTCTCTGTCACGCACCCAACGACGACACACTTCATATTCTGCATGGCGGACATGTTGCTACTGCGACGGAGCTCGAGGTGTGCGCGTTGCGAGCCGTTTGCTGCAGTGTGAAGGGCCTCATGCGACTCCGAGCGGTTTCCTCCGGCTCCGAGCTAAAAATAGAATTCTATTTACGGCGACCATACTGAAACCAAGTCACTGCGTCCAGCCTGAGGCCAGTTTTCAATCGTACGCACGAGTTCCTGGCATTTGCGTTGCTATGGACTTGAAGGGCAACTACTATCCTACGCTAGCGCAGCTCGTTAAACTTGACTTCTGCAGTCAGCAAACACACACAGCAGCTCAGCACACTGTAAGGAGCGAAAGAAAATCAAGTGGACGGACCTAGCGACCCCGTGTACTGCTCCAGTTGGTCCACCATATCCTCCAGCTCCATCAGTTCCTCGTCGATATCGTCGATGATGTTCATCTTCTCCTCCATTGCAATTGCTAGCAGCCAAATGGAAAACATACAAGTTAGCAATTGCACATACGCGAAATACAATGACACAAACCTCACCTCTCGCTTCCAGCACCTTGGACAACTTGCCAATGCTCTTGGCCTCTCGCTTCATGCCCACGTACTTGGTGTTGATGTTCTTGACCACTGTCTCCATCACCTGCATGGACTCGAGCGAGCCTGCTCCAGCAACAGCGAACGGTGAGCTTCATGCAGCTGATACGAAGCCCCCACAGCTCTAATTGAGCTCCAAATTGCAGTCTCCAACGAACCATCGAGCTGCGCACCCACATACGCAGTGACGTTCTCACACACACGCTGTGAGAGCTCCCGAAGCTCTTCCACCTCCGCCTTCTCCATGCTCGTTGCGATAGTGCTATACAGCCCTGTGTTATGGCATCACCATGCACATGGACGGTTTCTCACAAGTCGCAGATCTGAGACGTGTGAGAATGCTGCAAGAGCTCATAAGTTACTTTGCTTTAGCTTTCTCGTCCTCGTTGCTACGTCTACATGGAGTCACTGCGCTTGAGGAGAAGACTTTCGTATCGTGGAGCTGTCGAGTCCGTCGGGATGCAGCGTGGATTGCGGCGTGGAGAGACGTTGTACCGAGGAGAAAACTCGGAAGGCGCCGTCGGTGAGAGCGAAAAGTTCGAGCGGAAGCCGTCCCGGGCCTTGGGGGTTGGCGATTGTTTGCTCCATGGGACGACGATCCATTCAACAGCAGGCAGCTTGAGGAAGTCGCGAACGTGCGGCTCTGCAGTGAGAGGGATCTCTTGGTCGAGGATACCTTGGAAGTTCAAACGTAGCGCACGCTCTAGGAAGAGCTGCAGATACGCAGCTCGACGCTCTAGGAAGTTGGCGGAGATGTAGCGGAAGAAAGTTTTCGGCGGCAGCAATCTGCGAATCTGCAGCGAGGGCAATTTCTCTTCGAGCGTCACTGCAAGCTCGTCAAACTCGGAGTAGCGACGATCGACGGTTGCCACTTCCAGCTCCCCGTTGACGTAGAAAAGCACACTGATAGCATACTTGGCGACGCCATCCATGACAGATACGCTGGAAATCTCTACGGTAAAAGTACCGTCGTTTGGTGTTTCATCCAGCCAGTAGCAGGGATCAATGAAGCGAACACACTTGCCAGCGCCCGTCCGGTTGATGGTGCTATTCGACCGGACCAGCGGCCCAAAGTCACCACAAGTACTCCCACCAAACATCCGCGCAAGAGCCTCATCACGCGGGGAACGCCTCGCAGCGTAGCACCTCCCGTAAAAGCTCGCGTCCGACGACAAGTTGACGTCGATGTCTAGCCAAGCACTTGGCAGGACCGGCCGATTGCCTCCATCTTGGCCTTCAATCCTCGCGTCGCACGAGCTCGTCGCGATAATAGTTTGCTCTCCGAAACTCAAGGCGAGGCCGAGAAAGTCGCGTATCCGAACGTTGCTTGACATGGGCTCTCGCAGCGTCACAAGCCCGTTGAAGCCAATCTCGGTGATCTGCATCACGAAGCTCAAAAACTGGATCACTTCTTCGCCGTACTCGTCCAGGGCTCGCTGCTTCCGAGTCGTAATGAGCCGCGTTCCGTGCGTGGGCATTTTATCTGCCAAGCGATGTCCTAGATACTGGAGGGCCAGCGCTTCTGTTAGCGTGACTATCTCCTGCTGCGTTCTCTCGACGTACGAGACGTAGTACTGCCGCTTCGAGGCTGGTTTAATGCGTGAGCCATCGCAAATGGACCTGGCGCAGCAGCACATGACTGCAATCCTAAAGCAGACCTCTCCATTATCCAGATATACGGACGACATCTTGATGGTGAAGTCTCCAGGGGATGCAAAGGCCGGCGACCACGAATTGGGCTGGCAGAAGACTCGACACAGTCCTTCGTGCATCTCCGGGATCTCGATCTCGTCCAGGTCCACGTTGGGCAGCGCCGGTAGTGCGAGGCTCCTGCTCTTCCGGACTTTCTGGGTGTGCGGGTTTGGCGTCCGGATGATCTCCATCAGCGCCGACGGGACTTCGTCTGCCAACGGATCTGCCTGCTCCAGAGGTCGCACTTGGGCCACGAGGTTGTCGTAGTTGCGCAGCGCTCGCTCCAGCTGGGTCGCCGACGGCTTGAAGAGCTCCGTCGAGGACGCGCGCTTCTCCAGGAACGTCTCGTACGCGAGTCGCTTGGTCGTCGGAGCCGTCGGGAGCTTGTCGGCCGTGGGCGTGGAGGGCGTCGCGCCGCTGACGCAGGACAGCATGGCAGCGAGTCCTGTCTACAAGTAGGCACCGCGGCAATGGAAGGCTAAAAGGAAAGTGTCGACGCCAAAGCACCAACGAATTCACTCAAGCAACAGCGAGAAAGGCCGCAGCCACGAGTATGTATAGCTGCGTCCTCGAGCATGAAAATCTACCCCTTCCGACCGAATTAGAGCACTGGCAACAAGAGCGTTGCCCCAATTTTGCCAAGATCCACTGCAATTTTTCGCCTCGACAACCGACCGACCGCGGCGAATCTCAGTTCCCAATCGGCCAGACCATCACTAGCGGCAGCGAAGACGCCATTCTCACAAGCAAAAGGCAACATGTTACAAGACAACGACATGGCTACACCACTACATGGCTACACTTGAGCAAGGTAGGTGCAACTCAGACGTGACGTTGGAAGATCGCCCATCCGAATCACTTGGCCATTGTATGGTCGCAGTGTAGCCATCCGATAGTGAAGTTCCACCCTCGAAAGTCATTCCGCAATTCGCCAGCTCCTGCGCAAGTGCCTCCAAGAGATTTCCATGGCCTGTTCGTGCGCCGGCCTCGTGTCGCTCATCGTGCTGTTCGTGGCCGTGGCGCTCAACGTCGTGGCCTTCTCGCTGCCGCTCTGGACCACGAGCTCGACCGTGAACGAGTCGCTGCAAGAGACTTTGGACAGCGCAGACTTCGCGGCCGGCGTCTGGGGCTTCTGCACGGACGTCGAGTTCTCGTCGGACGCCAACGGAGCCAACGCCACCGCCAGCTTCGACCACTGCTACCTCTTCCATACGTCCTCCAAGTACGACGTCACGGACGTCGACTCGAGCCTCATGGCCAACTTCTCCGACTACAGCGTATGCGATGGCTACAGCCGCGCCGGAGACGTGAGCGACGACATGCAGCTCGCCTACGCCACGGTACTGGCCACCACTGCAGGCATGGACGCCACGCAGTTCGACAAGTTCCTGCACAAATCCTGCGGCGCGTTGGGCTCGGCCACACTCGCCTTCGGAGGCATCAGCATGAGTGCAGGCGTGCTGTCCTTTGTGGCGCTCACGCTGGGCATCACGTGCTGCAAGAAACGCTCCATTTTCGTACTGGGCGGCAAAGTCCTGGTGGGGATTGCGCTCGTGTCGACCATCCTCATGTTCGCGCTGTGGATCCCACAGGCGCGGCCGCTGAGCAAGGCGGACGACGTCACGCTCAACGGATCCTTCGTTCTAGGAGTGATCAGCGCCGTGCTGTATATGATTGCATCAGGACTCGCTGGACGCCATGCAACCAAGGGATAACGGACTACGGACGATGCTTGTGATGCGTACAGAAGAGGAAGACGAACAGTGCCGTATGAACTGCGAAGAGATCTTGGCAGTGGTTTGAGAATGACAGCTGCATGGAGGCCTCGAGTGCCTTCATTATTCATCAATATCTTTGCTAACTTGTTCAGCTATGAAGTTACATTGGGATGGTCAAATAGCTGCATTGAACACGACGATCTCAAAACGGAAAACCTGTTTTGAGTTCATGGCGCTATGAAAGAGACCTGGGCTGCACGCAGCAGCTTCCGTGCCGACGTAAGTGCTACCATGGCTGTGATCAAAACGCAAAGACTGACTCAGCAGTACAGAGGCCGCCAACTTTATTTTACCAGACAGAATTGCGTGTGAAGTACTGTACTATATAATACACGTGATGGACCGAACGTGCTACAGATTGTAAGCTCAGCCCCGAGACGATTGAGCACATTATCTGGGGTTGTCCCAGAGCACAAGCAGTTTGGTTAATAAGCTGGATTCCAAAGTGGTTGGTACATCGACCAGCAACAAACGAAGTTCAGCAACTCATACAATCCATCGCGTCGAGAAAGGCCCCAGCGCTAAGTCCCGATTTTTTGGCAGTAGCAGCAGAAACAATCACCGAATGGTCTTCAGGTTTGGATGAAGCAATGCAAACACTGTGGACGATTTGGACTACATCCACCCAGTGCACTTTGTGGAGACTACGAAACAAAGAGATATTTGATGGAAAACATTTTCATCAAAACGGAGCAGTACATTTAGTTAATAAGGTGGCAGACTTTCAAACCATGGCGGTAATTCGTGCGTGGACATCGAGCATCTAAACATACCAACGAGGACTTCACTTAGCGGAATGTTACAGCGTATTCAAAGAGACGTCTCCACGTGATCGGCCCATTTTCATAGACTTAGCCTCAACGAAGTTTTGAGCACGATTCATCTCAAACTCCACTGCACGACTCCAACAGCGCAGAGACCCAAAGACCCATGGCTCTTTGAAGGTATCAACTCGTACGCGTGGCAAACAACAAAAATCAATTAGGTAACAAAGCTGATTAAGATGGCGCTTGAAAACACAATACCAGATGGAGTGCATGAGGTTTAAACACTTCCAGCCAACATACAAGGATTCCTTCGACAACGTTGCATGCGATCAATTAGCCCAGGAAGGCCACCAGACAACGTTTCCATAAGGCACTGCCTTCAGACTTTTCAGGACTCTATAGTTAGTCAAACATAAATAGAGGATCTCTGAACTACCGACTATAATACACGTGATTGGCACATGATATCATACGATAACGAGCACTTTATTCAGCTTGTGTGAACGTGTTTACGTACTTGCTGCGGGGCGTGACGTTTTTGACAGGTTGCCTTCTGCTGTCGTCATATACCGCACAGCCGTGAAAGAGGAAGAGTTTCCTCTACGGCGCAGTCGCTCTTTTGTTGTGCGATTGAGACGTACTGTAGGACTAGTACAAGTGACTAAACGCAGTCACTGCAAGTGACTAATCTCTCAGCGGTATCTCCTGAAGTTACATGCATTGTACCATCATCGCTATGTTATGCATTAATACCTGCATTGTGTCCGTCGACTACCCTTTTGAAGGCAAAACTTCTGCTGATACTTCTCCCGCCCAAAGTTCCTTTCACTGTAGCCTCTGCAGTAGCCTTGTATACTTCGCACCGCTACTCGCCTTCGGTTGAGACGGACGCAGCGCGTTTCCTCCACAGCCGGATCACGTTGCTGTTGTAATGCTGTCACATGTATTTGCAGCTACACATGTACTTCAAAGTATTACCTAGAGGGACTGACACCAGTCCGGCGAAGCTGTCGTTTTATCGCAGTCTACGAGCTTTGAACTTCCATGCCACAGCGAGTGCTTGCACCGGCACAACCACCCGCAACTTTGTCATTTCCCAATTCACTCGATCACCGCCACCTGCCGACAACCAACACCGCAAGACTGAATTA
Organism: Phytophthora cryptogea; assembly: GCA_000468175.2. Classification (NCBI taxonomy): domain Eukaryota; phylum Oomycota; class Peronosporomycetes; order Peronosporales; family Peronosporaceae; genus Phytophthora; species Phytophthora cryptogea. The sequence goes on from KV743473.1 coordinate 24,313, forward strand.
CTAGCTGCTTCGATCAAGCATGGGTCTGTTGAAACTAAGCACGCTAGTTGCCGTTCTACTAGCGCACGGCAACTTGGTCGAAGCTGGGTCGGGTGCCACCGGCGCTCCGATTGGTTTTGCGACTGGCACTACCGGAGGAGGAAGTGCCAAGCCTGTGTACCCGACAAGCATCGCTGAGCTCTCGAAGTACCTGAGTGACAACCAACCTCGCGTCGTCGTGTTAAGGCAAGAGTTCAACTTCGTTGGCACGGAGGGCAAGACCACTGCGAATGGCTGCAGACCGACGAATAACCAACAGTGCATCGCCAAGAAGAACGGGTTCCTGGGCCAAGACGTGATTCTCATGGATGGGGATACCAGCATGAAGCAAACCGGCGGTTGTGATAGCCAAGGTGTTGCTGTAAAGGTGACATACGACAACGCCGCCAAGACCCCATTGACCGTTGCGAGTGACAAGACTTTGATTGGCGAGGGCACGAAAGGTGTGCTCAATGGCAAAGGACTCCTGATCACCGGCAGCAACGTGATCATCCAGAACATCCACATCACCAACCTGAATCCGCATCTGGTGTGGGGTGGGGACGCCATTTCGATGGGCGCCAGCAACAGCAAGACAGGCATCAAGAACGTGTGGATCGACCATGTCAAGATCTCGTCAATCGGGCGTCAGATGATCGTCGTTCACTACGGCGGCGCTGCGGGGCTAACGATCAGCAACTCGGACTTTGACGGCAGAACGAAGTACTCAAGTACTTGCGACGGCCACCACTACTGGGGCTTCCTCATCCATGGCTCCACGACCCAAATGAGTCTCCTGGGAAACTACATCCACTCGACTTCAGGACGCTCCCCGAAAGTCGGTGGTGACGCGAACATGAAGGCGATCGTCCATGCTGCCAACAACTACTTCGAAGACAACACGGGCCACGCGTTTGATGTGCGCCAGAACGGGTATGTTCTGGCGGAAGGTAACTACTTCTCGTCAGTCAAGATGCCAATCTTGGGGGAATCGGGAGGAAGTTTCTTCGTCCCAACAACGAGCAGTGCATGCAAGGCAAGTATCGGACGAAACTGTGCGGTGAATGTGCTCACTGGTAGTGGCAAACTCGCAGGCTATGGCGAAAGCGCGGTGGGCAGCCAGATCAAATCGTACCAAAAACAAATCGGTGGGTATGCGACCACCGCTGCAACAAAACTATCAGCAGCGAGTGCGAACTTTGGTGTTGGAAGTTTAGGGAGCAACGTCGTGCAGTCAAGCGACTCCGTCGCTCAGACGAGTGTTTCAACACCGAGCACTCAGCAGACTCAATCTCACAGTGTAACCCAAACAGTTCCCAAAACTCCCGCTCCGGCACCAGTTTCCCAATCGCAGACATCGTCCATCTCAACGCCAACGCCATCTAAATCATCTACAACGAACACCACTTCCAAGTCCGTGACGCCTGCGTCTGGTTTAGTACAAGGATTTGCAGCCGGCACTACTGGAGGTGGCAACGCGAAACCAGTGTACCCAACCACCATCCAAGAGCTGTCGACGTATTTGAGTGATGGCCAACCCCGGGTGATTGTGCTCAAGCAAGCGTTCAACTTCATTGGAACTGAAGGGAAAAGCACCAGCGCTGGTTGTCGCCCAACGAATAACCAGCAGTGTCTTGCGAAACACAACGGCTTCCAAGGACAAGATGTGATCCTCATGGAGGGCGATTCGAGCATGAAGAAGACGGGAGGCTGCAACAGCGGGGGCATCTCGATCCAAGTGACGTACGATAACGCGGCCAAGAAGCCATTGAGGGTCACAAGTAACAAAACTCTGCGTGGTGAAGGCACGAAGGGTGTCCTCAATGGCAAAGGTCTTCAGATTGAAGGCAGCAACGTGATCATTCAAAATATCCACATCACGAACCTGAATCCGCACGTCGTCTGGGGTGGCGATGCAATTTCCATCGGTGGCAGTGGTGCAGCCCCCAAGGGCATTTGGATCGATCACGTGAAGGTGTCGAAAATTGGACGTCAAATGGTAGTTGTCCACTTTTCCGGCGCAACAGGTTTGACAATAAGCAACTCGGACTTCGACGGCAACACCAAGTACTCGGCTTCGTGCGACGGGCACCACTACTGGGGCTTCCTGCTGTACGGCAAGACGACTCAGATCAGTTTGTTGGGCAATTACATTCACAAGACTTCGGGCCGCTCGCCCAAGATCGGAGGCGCCGAAGATGGCAACGTCGTGGTTCACGCTGCTAACAACTATTTCGATGACAACACGGGACACGCTTTTGACGTTGCAGCGGGTGCGTACGTTTTGGCGGAGGGCAACTACTTCTCTTCGGTCAAGACACCCAGTCTTGAAGATAAGGCTGGCAATTTTTTCGTGCCTGCCAATGAAAACGACTGCAAAGCGACTATCAAGCGTTCCTGCAAACTGAATGTGCTGACAAAGAGCGGAACACTGACCGGCAACTCGCCGCAAGCCGCACTCTCAGAGATCAGCAAGTACCCGACACAAATCGGCGGCTACGTGGCCATCGACGCCACTAAACTGACGACCGCGAGCAGCAACTTCGGTGTCGGCGCGTTGAGCAGCAATCTGTGATTCAGCCAAGCGCTACATCCAGCACAGGGGACTTAATGTCCTAGTCTACGTTGCGTATAGAGAGCTTTCACAGAAGAAGTGAAACTAGCTCAATTGTTGTCCGTCGTCAAATTTTAGTGATCGCCTCAAAGAAGCGATCGCCTTTGTTGATATCTTTTGTTTCATCATTTCAATTATGGTTCGTCGTGTCTTCAGAGGAGATCTCCCGGTCCTGATGAATTATTTGTGCTTGGCGACTTATCACCGCTGGCAACGCCAACCCATGATTTTCGGTGACACGTTACACATTAGATCCCCCCCCCCCCTACTTAGATCCGCGACCGCTTTATCACCTCCGAAATCTATCTCGTCCAGCAGCATCAATTGCCGGTACCGTAGCTGTCATGGATGGTCCTATGAAGTTTAACCCGTGCTGTTTGAGTTTTTCCTCCTAACGAATCGCTGGGTGATGATTTGCAAGCTACTACTATTATTTCTACGCACCACCATGCCGGAGTCAAAGCGTCTTATTTCCCTTCGATGGAGACATTGGCCAGCTACTCGCATAGAATATGTGGTCGTTTTGATGTTAACTTAGAACCTGAACGTGCGAAATCCACCAGCAACTACAATCTGCACAGCTTAAGACACAAAAAAATCTTGATCTACACCTACAGTACTATAGTTTAATTAACGCAGAGCTGAGAATGATGTCGGCCATTGTCGCCGACGCGCCTATTGCTGGGCATTTTGTGCTTGAGTGTCTGGTTATCTGTAATTGAAGCACTTGCGTATACGTCCTCTGTTAGTAGTTCCAGAAGGGTGAGGATGTATTTGAATTGTTAGCATCCACATCGGAACACTGATGTCATCCATTAATTGTACGGGGTCATTAGATTCTTCTCCTACGCCAGATAGTTGCGGTGGATTGGGCTCCAAATGCAGTATCTGCCCGCTGTTAAATCTACGCTTTGCGCCTTGCCCACGAAGGTGTTTGGCAATTTCATCCAAACGTATCTAGATGTCGTCATCAGCAGCCATAACATACTCGGCATATGCAAAGTGTGTAGCTGCCCATTGAAGGAATTCCTTGCAACCCGACAAAGCTGTCGTCGCAGTTTAGTTTGACAGTCAACAGGAAGCCGTACACGTGTTTTCCACCTCAATTGCTTCCCACTGCCGCTCTCTTTCAGCATTTCGAGTTTCTTGGTCATTGCCCAGCCCAACTATCGAAGTGAAGGGCCTACAACGTAGGAAAAACACGTCGATTCCTGGAGGTAGCTCCTTCTCGCTTGCCCGTTCAGGCTCCGACCAGAATCCAACTACCCACCGCGTAACAGTCAACTGCCACATCGTTCTTCTCCACACACAACTTTTTATCTCGGTACAATGTTAAAATCCTCTTCCAACCCGGCCACAGACTTGCAGCAACAACACCGTTACGACCAGCGAAATCCCGCGTCATGCTTGTCAAAATGCTCGCTTGTGATTGGCCAGTTTGAATTTTGCGATTCAAAAGTCGCGATCTTTCAGCAGTTGACACGCAAAAGGTCACTTTTACGGCCTTCCAATGCTTCGCCTGCTTCTCTTGCTGCTCTGTGCGTCCACGTGGACGTGCCAATGCTCCACCATTGACAGCACCAACGTCGCTACTCTGCGCCCAATCGACGACTTGTTGCATGGGATCCGACTGCAGTATCCGGAGCCCAAAGCTGTGTACAAGTCTCCGCTGGCCTTTCGCTTCCAGTTGCTCGCTCCAGACTTCAATTTGCTGCTGGCCACGTACTCGGGACTTCGCTGGCTGTGTCTGCAATTGGACGGAGCTTGGAGACGCTGCATTCCCATTGAGAGCGGTACACTCGTCATGGAGCCACTGGACGCGGGCAACCACTCGGTTCGTCTCGTGCTGACGGACTCGGCCCAACCGGAGACTGGGAACCAATTGATGACGTCCGAGGAGGTTCCGTTCACTATCCTGAGTGAGGAGGAGTTTGAAGCGGCCATGAAACTGCAGCAGCTGGATGATCTGGTGCTGTATGGAGGTGAAGCTGGGGACGACGTGGACGTGGGGGTCGTCGAGTGGTTCCGACGGAAGCAGAAGGAAGATTCTGGTGTGTATGTGATGCATGAAGTTGATGCTTCTACTGGTGACGTAAAGCCACGAGATGGGCTTGAGTCTTCTTCCTCCTATGGAAGTCCAACTGACCCACCTACGCTGGTCATCGGAGTGAAGACAAGGGTCATTGACGGATTCCCTTTTCGACAGGCGATCCGACAGACGTGGGCTGGGAAGGAGAGACTGCCTGTAAATGTTCGTGTCCTGTTCGCTGGTTGTCGCCTTCCTGCTGATGCTAGTGATGAAGTTCGACAGGCGATTGCGTACGAGCAAAAGGTGTATGGTGGGGATCTCCTAACAGACGTCTTGGACTGTGAAGACTCGTACGCTACGCTGCCTCAAAAAGTGAAGGAGTTCCTTCATGTAGTGGGGACTGACCACGTTCTTCGCCGTGCTGCATACGCCATGATACTTGATGAGGACGTCTACCTGCGTGCGGACGACCTGGTGAAACAACTCATGGGTATGGGGTCTCTCCACGACGTCTACGCCGGCCATCTGAAGGAAGGCAACGCATTCCTCCCAGAACGAGACCCGCAACGTCGATACTATCTACCAGAGTCTGTGTATCCGTTGGATGAGTTCCCACCGTTTGCCTGGGGCCCTCACTACCTCATGTCGATGGACGTGGTCGAGTTCATCGCCGACAATCGCGAGGAGCTCCAAGGACTCGGACCCCTCGACGACGTGACCATCGCACTTTGGCTGCTAGCGATTCAAGTGCACCCACAGCATCTCGAACCTTTCCAGAACCTACGCGAGACGCCGTGCAGAAATGAACTCCTCGCGTTTGCCGACTTGAGCCCAACGGCGATGCGAATCATCCAGAGCAACCTGCAATCGGGACGCGACTTTTGCTTTGGTTTCAACAAGTACACGTGGGATAAAGATTCGTTCAAGTAGTTGCAGTCTGCCACGACCAATTGCTGTAGCAATAACGAATCAAACACGAAACTTGTAGTTCTTTTACCATTTTCAAACGTACAACTACCTGAAGAGATCCATTCGAACTCGATGCCAATCACCGAGGAGCCAAAAATCGAAGGAACCGGCACGTATCTTGGATATGCTAATGAAGACTCGCGATTGCTTGGCAATTGCTCTAGCTTTGAGCCTTTGTGTCGTTGTATCTCGGAATGTACTTGGCCTAGAAACGTCCGTGACGATCGTTTACCCACTCGACAATGCAATTGAGAAGCTGCCTGTGAAGTTCGCAACGAGGATCGACATTCTTCATGGAACAGCTCAAGAGTTCATGGAGTTATATGGCGAAATGGATTTGTGTGTGGAGACGGTGGACGTTAATGGAGAAAAAAACTTAACGTGCTCCGCAGTTCTGGATCGTGATACCGTTTTTCAACATACAAAAGTGGGGAACTTTACCACCCGAGCCTTCATGACTGCAAGTGGATCAATTGATGCTGAACGTCACTTTCAGTCCGATGCAGTCACGTTTTCTGTGGTCTCTGAAGCGGAATTCGATGCTCAAATCGCGCGGCAGGTCCACAAACAAGGACAAAAGTTCCCTGACTTTGATCTTGAGATTCTGGAATGGGCTGCCAAAATGCACCGACAACAGAACGAATCTCTTCTTGAGCAACTTTCACGGGACCATGACACGAATTTAGTGAAGAATGCAGAGGAGCAGGAATTGATGCTCGTGGTAGGGATCAAGACAGCAGTTGTGACGAATTTCTCGATTCGGCAGGCGATTCGACAAACTTGGGCTCGCAAAGACGTTCTCCCTGTAAGCGTTAAAGTTTTCTTCCTTGGATGCCGACCTTCTATACGAATGACCAGCAGAAATGACTCTGCTGAAAGTTTTAGCGAGGACAGTACGGAACTTCGGAGACTTTGGGGAGCGATTGAGCTGGAGAAGTTGGTGTATGGGGATTTACTGACCGATGAATTGGATTGTGACGACTCGTATGCAGATCTCGCTAATAAAGTGAAGGCGTTCTTGCATTTCACAGCGACGACGTACCCCCATGTGCGCTACGTGATGATTGCAGACGACGACGTCTATGTTCGAATGGAAAAAGTTGTGCACAAACTACAAACGATATCGCCAAGAACGAGATATTACAGCGGACAAGTGCACGCCATTGAGAACGCGCAGAAAGAGACACCCATCCGCGACGAGAAGCTCAATCACCGCTACGCGCTGAGTGAGGAATTGTATCCGATGAACGAGTTGGTGCCATTCGCCATCGGCGCATACATTTTTCTCTCGATGGATTGTGTCCACTTCGTTGCCAAGAATCATCGCCGCTTGCACTCTTTGGACGGAATGGACGACATGAGTATGGCGTTATGGCTGTTAACTATTCAAGTTCACGCTCAACCTTTTCGCAATATGCAACACTTACGAGCAGGACCGTGCACTGATGATCTCTTTGTTCTTGGCGATTTATCCCCACTGTCAATTCGGCTCGTCCACAGCAATATCCTCAACCAGCATCGGATGTGTCGTGGATTCAATCAACACCTTTGGTTGAAACCTAAATCTCTCGCCCCAGTACAGGGATTTGCTCACACACTACCAAATTATACCGAACCAATTAAGTTTTCATTTTCACTACGCGACCCAGCAGTGGCTCATCCACTTGAAATCGTCAGTGTTATCTCTACGCCATCGCTAGCAGGAGTTAAATTCTCATATTTCCCAACCCTCGAGACTCCAAGTAACTACTTCCGAAAAGTTTGTGCGCTTGTCCGTCTTCATTTCGCCGGCGCTCTAAGAAACCAGTCCTGTGCTCGAATCTCCAGCCAAGCTCAGTTTGAAATGCAGCGTTACGGCAAAGACGCCGACGACGTCCGGAAGCTTGATCCGTCACGTGTTCATCTGTGGAAATTCAATTTCTTGGACGCAAACGTATCAAATGTGCCTCTATTTGTCGCGTATGATGAAAGCGCTTCCTACTCGCGAGTTTTGCTGGAATGTCTATTTGCCTCTGCTTTTGAAGCTGAAATGCGTCCGGTACTAGTGATCTCTGCAAACCTCCTTCACCATTACTATGGAGTACAACCCGATGTGCTCGTGTTCAGCTCCCTGGGTAAATGCTCCCCAGCGAGCAGACCCGAGTGCAAAGCAATGGTTGCAGAATACTTTGAGCGCTACAACGCAATTGGTACTACATCCACTAACGTTGGTAGTACTCAGTTGGTGATGGTATCAGGCGAGGCTTGGAGCACCGATGGACTAGACGAACGTGTATTGCTCATTTCAACACTAACAAACGCAAACCGGGCGAAACATATCTACCTGTCGATGGCAAGTATATCCTTCGCGGAGCGGCTTGACCACGGACCGCTATCCCTATTGTCTCCCTTGGAGACGAAAAATGCAGCACCAAAGACGAAGTTCTGTGCATATTTGTTCTCTCATTGTGAGTACAACAATCGTGAGATCATGTACGACACACTCAATGCTCTCCGACCGGTAGATGCACTTGGCAAATGTGCAGGATCGTCGAGGCCTCCTGATCACTCCAAGTTGGCATCTCGAGAAACCACTTTCTACAATGACGACGCGGTACAGCAATATGCTCCGTACAAGTTTGTGATCGCTTTTGAAAACACACGTGCTGCAGGTTACGTGACGGAGAAGCTGGTGAATGCGTTTCTGGCAGGAAGTGTGCCAGTGTACTGGGGAGATTCGAAGACGGTGTCCGAGTTGTTCAACCCTGAAAGTTTCATCGATTGTGGTCGCTTCGAGAGTCTGCAGAGCTGTGCTGAGTATGTTGTGTACGTGGATGACTCGCCCGAGATTTACAGTCGGATGCGTCGAGAAGAACCTGTGACCAACATGACGGCGTTCAACGAGGCTTTCGCATGGCATCCGACGGTATCAAGTCGATTCATGGCGGACGAGGTTCTGCAGCACCTACACAGCTAAGTACTTTGAAGTATTCAGAAAATGAATTGCATACTTTAAAAAAGTTGGCAGGTAACCCGTCGGTAGTACATTTACAGCTCACGTGAAAACAACTATATGATTCGACGGAATGTAGTCAAGCCTAGAGCACAACATTTCTCCTGAGAATACTTCACCTTGACCACGTTGTGAAATATGGTTTGTGCTGGCTCACTCGACGTTGTTTCGGAGGAGACTTTACATTTCTACAGCACGCATCCATTCTGCCAGCTGCAGGACCTCTCTTGTGTCTTTTTCATCCAGGTTTTGAATGAACAGCTTCAACTCGCTTCGCACTTGATTTGTGATTTGGGAACACGTCTCGACG
>KV743480.1:5088-34242 GCA_000468175.2 Phytophthora cryptogea
CCATTCGACGGAGCTGTTGTCGTCGTCGTCGTCAAAGCGATGGCACTTACTTCCACCTGCGTCTCGCTACGGCGAGCTAATGAAGAATCCGTCACTGGACCGCACGCCTTCGAACTTCCACACGTACTTGTAAAACCCGCAGGTAAATTGGTGTGAAATTCTTGTAGCACTTTGGACAACGAACTTCATGATCTCCCATGAGGTTGAACGAATCGAAAGCGTTCTGGCGGATGACCTTTTGTCCGAATGCCTTGCACTTCCGATTTCCACACTCGCCTTCGATGTTCAGTCCTTCATCACAAATGCGCCAGTCTGGAGCAGTGCTAGACAGGTTGTGCTTGTGTAGCTTGGACGTATCGGAGACGTCGACAAATATTCGTCTTGGAGGGGGACCTCCTCCACGGAGCCTCAGCACTAAATGCAGTACATCTCTGCTTTTAATGTCGAAGCAGGAGAGTGCCCATTTACCTTCGACTATAGCTCCTTTGAAGATAAGGCGCTGTTGGTCAGGTGGCATCCCCTCTTTGTCGTATTTTTTTTGCTTGAGGTTGTCAATGGAATCTCTAGGTCTGCATGACATCAATACGTTTTTGCCGGTTAAAGACTTCACGACAACAACGAATCCGATTTCTGCTTCACAGACAAAGTACGTCTTCGCCACAAGACGTGGGCATCCGTCACACCCAGGGGAATGATAGTCTTGAGTCGTCGATACTTGTCGACTTTCGTGCCGTACAGCCAGATCGAGTCCACGAGTCGAACCCCCCCCTTGCTTTTCCGCGACGAGACTCAATTTCTTGTCGAGAATTTTCAAACTTATTATTTGTATTCAATCGGATTTTGGTGGGTGAGACTGTCTCCTCTAAGAGGATAGTGAAGAGGAGTCCTCTTCAACCGCGGTTCGGGCTCAGTGACCTAAGTGTAAAATCGGCTTATGTTGTACCTCCAACATACCAGAGACGCTGCGAAAAATCGAATTAGGGTAGAACATACGGGAACTAAGGGGTTAAAGGGTTAATAATGAGCGCTCATGCCCTAAAGTAGGTTCCGTGGGCAGTCTCAAGGCCCTTAATTACTTCAGTAGGAAGATATTTTCCGGGCAACGCACGGTATTAGTAAATTGAAATGAAATAGTTTAAACTCAATGCGATACGCTACGGCGTGTGGTGCTGTCAGTCTACAGCAGGCGCCATGTCATCGTGATCTCTCCACTTCTTCTCTATCTCTTTGCGCTTCCACTCCATGCACTCGCAAAACACCTTCTTGGTCAGTACATAGACGGATGTTCGCATCTCCAAGCCATCATCAGACACAACAAAGCCTTCTTTCAAACGCAGCGCGATGAGTCTTGATTCAACATTAAGCGCGCGCACAACCAAATTGACCTATGGCATCGCAAATAATGTTAGAAAAAGTATTGTTCAGCTCGTGCTCAAAAGACTCGTACCTGGTATCTGTTGCCAATTACGAATCTTTCAGACGTGGACTCGACGGAATTTTTTTATCGTCGGCACAGCAAACGACCAAGCATCAAACCACTCGTGCATTTTGTAGAAAGAGCAAGACGATTGCTTGGATCGTTCGTATACTTATTGTAGCTTGTAAATTTCTGACAATGATCTCTTGACATCACATGACAGCTCTGTGCCTTCCCCACCGAACCGCACCTCGCTCTCGATACGCTGGTACTTGAATTCGTCAGACACCGCGTCAACAATCGAGGTCTTGGAGGTATTGGACGAGAGAGAGATCATTGTGGCTTGAGGAGATTCGGTATCCTTTGGGACATAGTGCCTGCTGTATATGCGCTGAAGCTCGCTTAACTCCGGGTCGTAGTATCCAAGATACAATCCTGCCAGCAAATCCCTTTCGTGCTCAACTCGTTATCGACGGACCCAGTAACGAGCCACAATCCTGGTTGTCCTTGTGCTTGCTCCGGAACCACCACCAGCACGAGAATTTGCCGCGTTTGAGGCGGTGGCATTCCATTCGACTCCAACACATCCCGAATCGAATAGGTCGAGTACGCCTCATCCTCTGTATCCACCAGTGATACCCTTTCGAAACCCGGTACATCCTCTCCTTTTCGTATCGCACGAAGTTCCGCACTTGGTAGCCATCCTGCGCCCTTCTTCGCCAGAGAGAGCTCCAGCTCGTCGGCATCGATGTCCTTCAACTTGCTTGGCTTCTCCGCCTTAATCGCCTTCTTCGACACAGAAGTTTTCTTGCTGCCGTCGATAGTCACGTCGAACGTGCCTGCCTGGCCTACGATCGAACACTCTAGTGCGATTTCAACCATCTTCCTCGAGGTGTAATTTGAGGACGTGTGTCTAATATCGCTTAGGACGTCGTAGAAACAATGCCCACCAATTTATCCAGAATTACTACGACACCAAAACAATATCTATCATCCGTACTCTTCGGTAAACCGCAGCCAACCTTAGCGCGTGAAAACTAAGTCGTTTTACCCTTCCTGGCGTTGCTGAAGAAGTCCGAGTATTGAACCCACAACATGAAGTCTCCATCTTCTCTCAATTGGGCAATCTTGGTGGTTGCGAGTTTGTCGGCGATCTTCAGCTCCTTCGACATCGACCTTGGCGTTACTCCGTCTTTCATCATCTGCTTGAACATCTTTTCATTTTGCAACTTGTAATGTTCTAACGTGGCCATCAGACCCACCAGTTCACCGTCGATACTCTTGAAAGACGGGGATGTGGCTAGCTTTGAGACAGTGGCTGCAGCCTTTTCCCAGCCTCGCTCTTCTTCGCTCGACACACCGTTGGTATCCTCGTCAGCATCAGATTCGCGAGCCCTCAAAAACCGACCGTCGTCTTGATTGTTTTGGATAGCTCCAATTGAAGCCACTTTGGCCAAAGAAGATATGCTGGACAGTGGGGCTTGCTCGACACTGGCAGCATTAGAAGCTGCAGATTGCACAGCAACAACTGCCAGTAGGACAAAGCCCAGACGCATGGCGATTCGATACCGAGCGAAGAGTAGTGATGGATTGACGGCAAAAAGCAAAGTGAACCTCTGGTAATTCAGGATAGGACCATGAAACGTTTTTCCTATCGTGTGGCTTTGCCAAACAAGTCGGTTCTTGGCAACACATCTCGCAATATATCTTAAGTAGCGTCGTCAGTTCTCGTCGTCCGAGAGGTTGTTCAATGATACCTAACTTACCTTAGTATTTGGTTGCTGAGAGTATTGTGGTTTTTAACTGTTTTGGCAAAACAGATCGTCAGAGATCCGATATAAATGACCCGATTTGTATATTTGGAGATATAGGACCCTGATATAAAATGTTCTCATCCAAATTGCCGCTTTACTGGGCCAATCGTGCTATTTATCATGCAAGTGTAAGACTGGTTACCACATATCCGTAGTCGCTAGGTGCAATTCCACCTTGGTATGCACACAAGCAAAAGAAGTATGGCAAGTTTGAAGAGCTTTGTGTCATTATCAAGAGCAGCTTCGACGGTGTGGAAGATAACTTTTGTATCCATCCTAGGCATCGTGCTCCTAATGTTCAAACCACTTGGTTTCACTATGAGCAAATCCTTTCGGATCTTAGATTCATATTTCAGGTCCGAGATAAATAAACGGACCCCGAAATGATGTGTCAAATCGGAGGGCAAAATCGCTGAAAACCACAATACATGTATGTACATGTATATGTAGACTCAAATCTACTTAATTTTCGATTGTACACGATTGTATTGATTGAAATTTGCTTTATGAAGAAAAATTGTGTAAGCAATCATCATAGTTTAGTAACCGATAAAAATCTACATGTATTAATATTTGCTTTTGCAAATAGATTTTTAGTTCGACACGGGCTCTGATACGGATGGGCTATACCAAGCGAGTTTATAGTAGATTTACCCTTTTTTCTGAAGCCGTGCTAGGAGCCCACGTGTACAGTGTACCTTCTGCCGATCTATCCGTCGATGGTATTAGATTACGTACAATATTGAGTGTTTACTCTACGTGCGTTGCTGTAGCATGTTACGGTTTAGTAACGTTCTTGAACGAAGTCGTAAACTGGGTGGGCTTCAAGAGCCAGCTTGGGTAAGCTTGCTCGCTTCCGTTGTTCTCCTGGCGGTTCACACTCATCGTATGCATCGGCGTTGAATCTTTGGATGGTGCCAAGATCGCCACCATCTTTAAGCTTGGCCGTGGCCACTCGCACATGTATATGTAAGTGGCACCGGGGACCAAAATTGAAGAATTAAAAGCCCTCCGTGTCCATCAAGCAACTACTGCTCAGTGTAGCCTTCTTTGACGACAACGGTGTGCTTGAGACAATGCATATTTTTTTTTTTTAAACGTTGAATATTAAATACCTTTTGAATCGCCATGTTCTCCATCTTCGCAACACGCAAAAGCAAGTAATTTATGCGGTTATTAGGAGGTTGTATATATAAAACGATATATAAATTGTAGCCGACAAAACGTATCCACAAAATAAATTTCAGCAAATATTATTGAATCAATAATAATAATTGATGAAGGCCAAAAGTTGCACTTGTTGGCAATGGACGAAGGTGTCGAGGCCGTGTCTGCGTCGACCGTTGGTACGGGCTGCTCTGCTGTCTCCTGGACGCGTCCTGTGCTTCCTGAGGCCTCACAGTCCCCTCCCGACGTCTTACTGCACGTCGGAGACTGCGTCTTCGCTCTGCATGAGGAGGTTTTGCGTCTTCGCTGGCCTTGGCTGCATTTTCAGCTCGAGAGACTGTGTGGACAGGATAAGGGACAGGATACGGTGCATTCCGCACAGTTTCAATTACGAGTACAGGATAAGACTCAAGTACAGGATACGACGCAAGTACAGGATAAGAAGCAAAACCCGACATCGTGTCCACTGCAGACCATCACATTGCTCAAGCCACTACTGTACACCAAGTGTGTATCTGCAGACCATCAACGGCAAGAGAGTGAGGACGATTCCAGTAGCTGCAGTGAAGAAGATGGAGAGAATATTGATATCGAGATGGAAGTTCCAAGTAGAAAGAGACGACGAGAGATCAAGTCAACGAGACACGAGGTGGAGAATCAACGATTAGGGAAGAAGAGAGCAAGGAACTTGTTCGGAGAGATGGTTGATGTGACGATGGTAAAGAAGCCTCGAGATGTAATTCATGTGGAACTGCTGGGTGCTACAGCTATTGCGGTGGTGCCGGTGATTGAGTACGTGTACACGTTCAAGGTGCGGCTTCTGCACGAATCAAGCGCGCTGCAAACTCTGCAATTGGCTCAGTGGGTCGGCATGGGGGATCGTGTCCGATACTCGTGTCTGCGAGTTGCTGTTAGACAAGTGACGTTGAGTACCTGGATGGAGCTGCTTGTGGCGTCCGCTATGTTGACCAAAAAAGACATGAGGAGGAAACTCTGCGATCGGCTAGTTGACTTTTTGTACGAACTCCAACCAGTGCAGTTTCAAGACGCGAGGGACAAGATCAATGCGTTGGGGATTCAGACGATAGACGACCACGACGTGGTTGTACGCGTTGTGGTCGCTTTGATTAACAACATACGTCTTGTTGGATTTTGGAGAGATCTGCTGGACGCGCTGGTCAAATGGCTTCAACGGAGGTTCGACACACCACAATTACCTTCGCTTCGAGCCATGCACCAACATTTTGTTACGGATTGGGAACCGTACGTGGAGTTGTCTCGCGTCGAGTGCTTCACAAATACCCCCAGCGCCAATTCCGTGCCGCTTCACGTGACATTGTTTGAGTTCGGCGACTTTGTCCTGCAGGGGTGCATTAATGCTGCCGGATCATCACCTTTATTGTGGCGTGTCATTCGTCGCACGTCCCCGAACTTCTTCGCTGAAGATCCGGAAGTGGTGGTGGACTCGGATGTGCTTACGAATGACCCCGAGTTCTGGATCCGAGGTCAACTAATTGTCAAGTATCAACCAGCAAATTGCGGCGGCGGTGTCGTGACGGAGGAAACGCGGATCGAGTATCAACATTCGCGTCATCAATACTGCAAGTGGAAGACGCTTGTATCTCCAACACCGTCGGACTCCGTGCGGGCCACCAGTCCGAGCGACGAAGGGTGGGTGCACTACGAGGACTTGGAGCACAACTACTACCGCAGAACTGTGTGCACTGTCAGTGGCAAGTTGTTCCTGTGGGGCGATCCGATTTGCAGTATGTACCATCAGTTGCTTCAGACGACACTGTTCTACAGCGCACCAAGCAACGTGGCCACAGATGTCGCGGATATCCTCATCGTGTCGGAGATGCAGAAGCTTCCTGTAGAGACTTTGATCCTGGTACTCTGCAGCGATCGTCTGCGGATCCCCGAGGGCGAGAAAACGCTTCTACGCTGCTTGAACAAGATGGTGTTTGGACTTGACGTTTACCATCTCGGACCGGACGCTCAGCTGCCTCGCCCCCACAGCGGCCGCGTCGAAGACGTCACCAGATTGTACCGTTGCGTGCGCTGGTGTTTCGTGCCTCTGGACGACATCATGCAGGTGTTGAGGTGGTCATCTCGAGCGCTGAAGGTATATGAGACCGTGGTCGAGAGTTTGCGGGACCCGAATCGGTCTCGAAAGCGCCGACGCCCGTTTGGCTGGCGCAAGTTCCGAGACGCCTACATGACGAACGAAACGAACCTCAGCGAGTTCGAAATCGAGGCTGGAGACTTGCACCTCGCACCTATTGGCGCCGCTGCACTCACAGCTCGAAGTCCATCCACTCGATGAAGGAAACTGAAGCAAGAGTCAGCGAAGAAATTCGGACCGATGGCTACAACCAAGTGTAGCCATCGTAATCGGCGACAGTGGTCAACACCAGCCGAGAATCCAACGGCAGAGAACCGACATGGAGTGTTAGTTAACCCACGTGACAGTTCTCCTGAGACTTGTGACTTTACCCAAATGGCATTCGCAGCCAACGTCGAGTTCTGGTGTTGCACTCAGCGAGTCAAACGCAGCTCGATTCTATCCTGGATACTGTAGTCAACTGCAAACCGCATAGACCAGGCGGTGCATCTGAATCCGAGCCATGTGCTCGCTGGTCGGCACCGCCGTTCCATCACTTTCCGATTTGCGGCCTCCGACTCAAGTCTTCATAATGCCGTTTCTCAAGCTGCAGCCGCTGCTTCTGCTGCCTCTCCTGGCGCTGTACGCGTCCCTGGCCTTCGCGCAGACCACGTCCGACTCGGACTCGGCCTCTCTGCGTGGCTCGTCGTCCTCCGAGGGCATCGTCGAGAGCATCTCGGACACCATCCAGGTCGGCCCGAGCATCGCCGCCGTCGTGGCCATCGTGGGCGGCCTCGCCATGACCACGTGCGGCTACAAACTGCTACGCCCCACCATGTTCGCCTGCGGGTTCCTCGTGGGCGGCTACGTCGTGTCGGCCGTCGTGCTGTACATCGTGGACGGCCACTCGTACGAGCGCACGGCCTTCTGGATCGCCTTCCTCCTCGGCGGCCTCATCGTGGGTTCGCTCGTCGTGTCCATCTACAACGCAGGCATCTTCCTCATCGGTGCAGCTGGTGGCGTCTTCCTTGCTTCCATTGTCAACGCCTCCTTTGGCTACAGGATCTACCCTAATGACCCCACGACGGGGCTGCTCATCCTGGCCATTGTGCTGGGCCTCATCTGCGGCCTCGTGGCCTTTAAGGTCGAGAGACTCGCCATCATTGTGGCCACAGCGCTCGTGGGCTCCGTCGTGCTCGTCAACGGCGCCGGCTACTTCATCGGAGACTTCCCGCGCCTCACGGACATCAAGGACTACCGCTACAAGGACGAGGACGGAGACTACGTGTACGACATCCCCAAGGAGTGGTGGGGCTACCTCGTGGGCATCCTCGTGGTCTTTCTGCTGGGCCTCGCCATCCAGATCAAGAAGACGGGCAAGAAGTAAGTAGTCGACGCTATGAGCCTCCCTACTAATGGACGGCACTTTTTGATTGTTCAGATGGTCTAGACACATGTGGCAACACGCTTTTACCACAGCAGTGACGTGCCTTCCTCCTGCTCCAGCTTGGGGTGTCAGTTTTTCTACTAGGGATCGCTATTGTAGGGTCTAATGCTGTTAACAACGCTGCAGGAAGACGTCGGTGAAGAGGAGACTTTAGAGATCGACAAAGCAGATGGAACGGCAGCAACGAGCTCCGAGTCTCTGCAGGATGGGGGCGATGCACTCGAGATGCCACGCGTCTTGAGCGCGTACGTCGCCGTTTTGCGAGAACGAAAGGACGGAGAGCAGATCGCATTGATGATGGCGAACACCAGCGTCTCGCCGCAACGCGTGGTCTGGTTGCTGGACTACGTCTCGCAGATCAACATGCCGCTGGTTCGGCTGAGGTGCGCTCAATCCTGTTGTGTTGATGTAGACCGCAGCAGATCACATCCTTATCTTCGTGCTCCGTCTACACCTGCAGCTTATCCAAGAACCCACTCGGACCGGAAGGAGTTCGACTGCTGGGCAATGCGCTCGTGACCAACAACTCGCTGCAGTTCCTGGAGCTCGACGCGTGCGACCTCGTTGGCAGCGCGTACCGGCCGCAACACGAAGGGATCCTCGCGCTGTCCAAGGGGATCCATAGCGTTCGGTCGCGCTTATGCTACGTCAAGTAGGTCAACTTGTCTTGCTTTGCAGTGGTTCCTATATCGCTCATGTTTGTTCCTGTCTGTCCTTGCAGCATCGCCCACAACGACTTGCAGCCTGAAGGTTGTCGGATTCTGCTTGGAGCTTTGTCCTTCCACAAAACGTTGACAGCGCTCGACATCTCGAGCAACATGTTGAGTCTCTTCAATGACAAGCAAGGCTTCCTAGCCCTGACGTATCTACTGCAGTACAGCAAGCAGCTCTGCTGGCTCAACATGGCAGACAACCCGCTCCCGACCAACGCAGTATCAGCTTTAACGCAGAGTTTGGCCGTCAACCACTCACTCACCAGTTTAAATGCAACCAACTGCGGAATATCAAGGGATCAATGGCTCCATTTCCACTCGACAAGCATTGGAACTGCGTCACCAAGCAAGAAAACCAAGAGGAGACCGAGACAGCTCTTGCACACGTTGAAGTGCTAGCATGGCTACATTCATGTTCACCACACTAATTCAATTCAATAATTGCATTGAGTCATCAATAATTGCATTGCTGACCCGTCGCGGAGCTGCATATCCGTCCTGCTTCCGTCCTGAGCTATTGAATTCCGCCCTGCAGATGCAGGACCATTTGCACTTTGGAGCGCCGCCGAAGTTGCGGCCTCGAACGGCGGGGGCGTCTCGTAGCGCCCTGCCTCGAAATGACATCGACTACGGTACTACTGCAACTTCAACTTCAACATCTGCACCCGAGCAATTGGCCTCCACAGTGAACGCACTGAAGGAATCGTCCTCTTCACTGGTGAATTTAGCTGTTATTTCGTATGGACGGAGATGGTTTCGTCGCTTTTTAACGTGATTTCTATCTGCGTGTCTAAAGCTTCGACAGCGACTTCAAAGTCCTCGACCAGGATCAGCTGCTGTTTTGCAAACACCACGAACTCCAGCATCTAGAGGCGATAAGGGGATGTTCATGAAGCCTCCCATGCGGCCCAAATCGGCAACGACAGGTGAGTAGAATTTCTATTTGTTTTTAGTGAAATTGTCGTTTTTAGGTTTTAAAGTTGTATTTTTTTTCACATGTCAGCTAGTCGAGTGAGTCGACATCGGATGCAACTCGTTCAAGACGTCACTATGCAGTCAAGCAACAACCAAAGTGAAGATTCAATGACAAGAGAAGAAAAATCGGCATCTACAGTGTCCGAGAAGGAAGATTCATTGAGATTGGGGCTCTCGTCCACTCCAACCTACAGCAAACGTCCGTTTTCCGCTTCGGCTGCTTCAGGATCCTACCGGTCCATTCCATCGACGACATCCAACCAACGAGTGGAAACTACGAGAGATTTTGCTTCGGCAGGAAACACTACGAGTGGAATGAAGAGACCCCATTCGGCTGCTGCCAGTACGCGCTACCATCCGTTCCGTGCTCGAGAAAAAAGCTCGTCGTCGCTTACAAGCTGCTTGTCGGTTGTTTCACACGCGACCAAGACACCGAGGAGTACGTCAGCGTCAAGTTCTCGATCGGGATATTCGCGAGGTGCGTTATTGTGGTTAACAAGTGCTTGAGATTTAGCTGAAAGCTTTATTTTTCATTTTTGAAGGTGACCGATTGCTCGCATCAACACGAGAAAGTGCCGACAATACTTTTGTTTATGCTGTACCTCGACATTTCTTAGAGCCTGGATTGTCGTATGACCCGTACGATATCATCCCCATCACTCATGTACGTTCATACACCTTTTTTGTTTTCTACAGGTGGATTGTCTGACCAAAACTCAATTGTGATAATTAGGACGCACTGTTTGGAGGAGGTAGCGTCAATCAGCTTCAAGATGCACATTGGGACTACTACACAATCAGTCGGTCCGGCTACACTTTCCACCTCAAGAGGGACGAATTTCAACCTTCGTTCCTCTCTTTAGGGGATTGGGAGATGCAGAAGACGCAATTCACGAAGCTTCGCACTTTGTCCACTTTTTCAGCGTAAGGATCTCTCCTGTGATGATTTGTTTTGCTGAGCTTTCTCTCATTACGGTTAAAACTCGCAGATTTCGATATCGCAAGGTGTTTCGAGGCTGGAGGCAACTGATTCGATCAACGAAGCGTGAAACAGCACGTGAAAACCTCATGTCAGAGTGTTACTTCTCGTACCCTGTATTGCTCAAAGGCATGCTGGAAGTCCGCACAGAGCTGGTAAAACTCTCAAAGCTGCAGCTGATGTGGAATTTTGATGGCGAGACGATGTGTCTGCAGGATTTTTCAAGCGCAAATGTAGGTGTGCGCTATATGTACAAATGTTTGGACAACATTCCTGATGTGTCTGTCATTTTAGGTAAAATTCATCAAGACCCGGACGAAAGAGCTTCGACACGTTACCACTCGAATCCAGAACATTTTGGCTGAGGTTTGTCAGGCTTTTCTAGATGACACGGCACCTTTGCACGCTGGTTTCCCAGGTCACGAGTTCACGCTCTCCGTTCGCAAAAGCAGCAACTTTCATATCTTGGAAAGTTACGTGCAATGTGAGCAAGGGCTTGCCTCGGCACACCAACAGTTAATGCAACACAAACACTTTCGATCCGCAAGACTCACAACATCAGACGCTGCGGAAACTCGAGCTGCTTTATTGCTGTCGAGCATTGAAGAACACGGCACTCGATCCGAGAAATTGAATCCCCACTCAATAAAACAAGACAACGAGCTGGAGGATATTCGCTGGACGATGGCGTCGATCAAGCGGAGGAAATGTCGACAACTGACCAAGTTCGTGATGCTGGTCGATTTCCTACTACTCGACACATTCGCGCGTGTGGTGAAGCAAAGTCTCGAGCTTCTGAGCAGTTTCTTGCTGCGTGGAGCAAACGCAGGAACTGTAAGGAATCTGGCCGATCGTGACGATTTAATGCAGGCAATGCACCACACCATCAGCTCTGCTCGAAAGAATTCAATCCAGTCAGTAGGTGAAGGAAGTGTTGATAACTCGAACTACAGTCAAGCAAGACAATTCCAACGCACGCCACTGACGAAGCAGCAGATCAAAGCATTTCTGCACTCTGCGTGGGAAGGCAAGTTCCGTACTCAAACATCTCCAGATGAAGATAATTCCGCTGCGCTTTCAGAACTGCCTGTCGTGGCGATGGAAAACAGACTGGAAGCTCTGCTGTTACATGTTCTCACCAAAGTATCTGGCACAGCAGCGGAGGCGTTCAGTATGGACGACCTCTTTCTCGTTTCTGAGAGGACTTTACCCCAGCTTCTCGTACTCCCACATTTCACAACATCCAATCTGTCGATCTACACGACTCCAAACACTGCAAAACAAGCTTCAGCTACTTCCACCGCCAACAAGAGAGATGAAAGTGGAAAGAAGGGCTTATTGTCTACTCTTGAGCACGAGGTGTTGGTTATCCCGTGTCTTCGCCGTCAACCGTTGTTTGCTGTCAACTTTGGTGTCACCGTGAAGACTGAAAAACGAGGTCGACGCAGTTATCAAGTCTGCTTTAAACCAGAGCTTGTTGACTTGGTGCGCACACTCCAGTCAATTATCATCGGATTCACGGAAGTTTTCCGCGATGTGCCGCCATTGTTGTCCAGCCCAGAGCTGCGTTCTGTTCTCAACTTTGCTGATGACATTCGAGCACTCAATCTACATCCGTCCTTCAGATCCAAACAACAGCGAGCGGATTCAACGCAGAGACGAGTGAGCGTTCAATTTGAAATGGACGGAGTGGAGGACACTGAAAGTGACAATGTCAGCGCTGGAGAAGACGGTGAAGAGCACTTCAGATGTCCTGCTGATCGCCTTCTTGAACGCATGGAAGAAGACGGGAGTTATCTCTCTGTCCGTGATGAAATTCAGGACCTCACACGCAGTGCATTGCATGGTGCCGAGGAACTCGCATCTTGCTATTCGAAAGTACTTGAACATCGTCAGCAAAACGAGAGCGTCAACTTCGACATCAAAGCTCGTCAATTCCGTCGGAACGAATACACACTCGAACAAATGCAAGAGGACGCCGCCCATTTCACGAACCAGGTATGTTGTGAATAATGCTTGAGGTGATACATACGAGGCTTAAGTGCTTTGATGTGTGCAGTTGTCAGCGCTTGAAGCTCTTCAGTTGTTCACCGACGTCGAGTTTCTCCATTTCGATATGCACCAACTGCAAGCGGACCTATTGCCGTCCCCGGTCCGGTGCTTGGACGCCATGCGAGAGCTGCTGCCAAAACTCGCGCGTGAGCGGTGCGATCAATTTCTTCACTACATTTCCATCTCAAGTGCCAAGATCGAGAAGCCTGTGGTGCAGAATCTCGACCAGTTCGCAAAGTATCTCTTAAACCTCCGGGTTCGTACTTCATTCGCTTGCTTGACCGTCTATAGTTTTCTCATGAATAATGCTGCAATGTACAGGAAGTGTACGATGAAATACTGGATAAGGAGCTCGACTTGACGTTCCTGCACAATTTCTTCCAAGTGCTGGACACACTGAAGTTTGCTGCTCCAATTGAGACTGCGAAGGCTTTTGAACTGTGTGATCCGGAGTTCCAGGCTCTCAAGTCGCACGTTCAAGAAGCATACACAAGTCGAGACACCGATATGCAGAACTACGGACCTTTGTTGGCCGAGAACCTCAACAAGGTAGGCAACGAGAACGTTTTAGTGAGATAGTTGAGTATTGACCGAAGTATGATGCGTACCAGCTTGAACGGAGACTCAGTTGGCTGCAATCTACAGCAAGTGACCAAGAAGGGGAAGCTCAAAGCAGCACTTGTCAAGATGCCCGTGATCGAGCAGCGAAGTTGTACCACGAAGCCACCGAAATGCAGCAAGAAGCGAGTCGACTAACTCGTATCCAGAAGATTTTCGAGGAGGCTTCAAATGACCTTCGTCCTCCCAGTAAAACGTTCGAGCACTTGAACGTGTTGGCCGCCGAGCTGAAGCTGAAGAGTGTACGTTCTTGCTATGAATTCGTGTGTAGTATTGTGTCAGGCGCTGACCATTTCGCTTTTGATTGATGCAGGAACTGTGGGAAGCGGTTTGTGAGGCTGATGAACACTTGGAATTGTGTAGTACGAACACGCTTCGGTCGGTTGATCTGGACGCGATGGGAGTTGTGGCAAGTCACGTAGATCGAGTTGTTGAGAACATCCGACAGTGTTCGTCCCATGTAGTTGGCGCCTTTGAGCTTGATCGTCTTGAGAAGCTGCAAACCACACTCCACGGACTAGCTCCCATCGTCCGAGACCTACGAAATCCCCACTTAGCAGAGCGACATTGGACCAAGCTAGAGCACAAGATGCAGTGCTCACTGGTGCCAATTGTTGCTGAAGTCACTGAAAACTCTGATGGAGATCAACTATCAACGCTCGACTCGGCAGATAGTACCGAGACTTGCGTTAGTAGTCGACTGGATCTGCAAGTGCAGCAGTTGCTAAGTGTCAATGCTGTTGCTCATGGTACAACAATTCGTCACGTATCGGAAGAAGCTTCAGCGGAGGCAGCAATTGCTGGCAGCTTCATGAGTGTCGTTCGTACGTGGGAGATGCAGGAACTTCCTGTCGAGCCCAAGAAGGATCGAGACGGTCGTGACGTCTTCTGCATTGGTGACTGCGTTGAACTCACGTCACTTATTGAAGAGAGTCAAGTTCTGCTTCGCGTCATGGACTTGTCGACGTATTCCTTGGTGATTCAGGAACGACTTCCGAAGATGTTGCATGATCTGGAGCACACGAAAGAGTCATTGGAACTGCTGCAAATGTGTCAGCGCAAATGGGACTACACTCAGCGCCTGGTGTCTATCGATTTTGCACGGACGTTCCATGAACAGGCCAAGCAGCTACAAAAGTACGATGGCATGTGGCGCTCGTTAACGCTCGGTCTGTACAACCGCTCGCTGTGTCTTCCTTTTGGTGTAAGTCCCGAGCATCGCCAAACGTTGAAAGGGATTTTGGAGGGCTTTGAAGCTGCTGCGAAAACGTTAGCGGACCATCTTCTGGTACGTTGTTTGCGTTCCTTCAGACGTAGCGTATAGCTAACACTTTTCTCCAACAGATCAAGCGTCAAGTGTTCCCAGCGTTCTTCAAACTCTCCGATTTGGAGCTTGCAACGTTGTTGTCGAAATGTCGTGACGTGGGCTGCATCCCTTCGTTCCTCTTTCAATGCTTCGACAACGTCGGACAGATCGTCTTTGGTACTCGAGATGCCTTCCAGGACATTCTTCAAGTACGTCTTGCACGAGTTCTAGCTGTTGTGTGCTCAGGAATTTACCATTCGTGTCTTTCGTAGATAATATCTCGAGTTTATGGTGACACTGAAGTGATCCCCATGGGGAAAAACCTGAAAGCGCGAGGTCCCGTTGAGCAGTGGCTTGCATCAGTGGAGAAGCGTCTTGCCGAACAACTTCGTCGTTCTACCAAGCAAGCTATTGAGATATTGTCCCAACACGACAACTCGGGTTTGAGTCCCAAACTCGATGCCAGAAACTTCCCGATCCAGGTGCGTTCAAAGCTGTCAACTAGCAGTTTAAACGCTAGCTAACAGTGTCGTGTTACAGGCAATTTTGCTCGCAGATCGTGTCGTTCGCTGCGCAATCATTGAGAACGGACTGCAGAGTATCATCACAATGGGCAACAATAAATTTGAACAGGTTGCAAGTCAACTCGCAGTGTACAGCACCAGCGTGAAGAACCAGATTCAAGCTGTTCAACATCGAGGCTCAGCAGGTTTACAGACAGAGGTACCAGTCCTCACTCCACGAGAAATCACACTACGCGCGTGTTTGTGTCTTCAGGAAATTCACTTCCGAGACGCATTCGCCAGTCACGTAGCTTCCCAGCAGTCCGGTCCAGCCTTATCGTTGCCGTCTAGTGGACTGGCAATTGATTGGGAACACCAACTCAAGTACCGAATGGATGATGCCACCACCGTTGGTCATGAATGCCACGTCGAGATGAACACGTTGAACATCCCGTACGGCTTCACGTACCTGAATCCAAGCCAAGACAGCGTCGTAACTCCAGGAAGCTTTCGGTCTCTCTTCTCGCTCTTTGCTTGCATTCGACATGCTCAAGGTTGTTTCCTTACGGGACCTTCTGAGAGTGGTAAACGCACACTAGCAACGCAAGTTGGCTCCATGTTGGGCAGACGAACCTTCGCAGCATCAATTTCATCGTATTCGCATGCAACTCGACTGCTTGTCGGAGCGCTACATGCTGGTGGGACTTTTTGCGCGAGTTTGCAGTTTGCTGCTAGTGAGACCAGCGCTCCGTCGATCAAAACGTTGGCGACGACACTAGCGTCTATCGAGCACGCAGTGCTGACCAAGAACCAAATTGTTGGGCTGCATCGATCACCGATCACTTTTGTCCCTGGCACTGCGATGCTTGTGATTCTGCCGTCAACCACGCACTTGTCGGTGGCAGACACACAAGATATCAAGGTATGGACCGAGTCGCTGTGTCACTTTGCAGTCATTCAATGGGATCGAATGTACATTGTCGAAGCGCTGCTTTCAAGCAGAGGGTTTTCTGATCCACGTGAGACTGCCAAGCAGCTTTTGATTTTATGGCAGCAAGCGCGTTCCAGTTTCAATTTTGCTCAAGAACGACCGTCGTCTTTTGATACCCCATTCAGCTTTTCAGCTCTCAAAACTATCGTTATCGATGCTGCAACTCAGCTAGAAGCGGCTCCGACACAGCTATCCCTCAAAATGAGTCTGAATTTCCAACAGATCTTGCTTCGAGAAAGTGTGCTGCGATATTTCCAAGTTCGAGTCGACGGTGAACAGTTGAAAGCGCTGGAAATTACGCTTGAAAATGTTTTCCCGAATACCAACGTCAATGCTGGCATTTTTGATGAATGGCGACGTTTTCAAGCAACCGAGCAGCAGAAACAAACAACTTTATCTCCGGAATTGCAGGAGAGTGTGTCGCTGGCATTAACCGAGATGCACTTTGTGCCCCGCAAGAAGCTTCTTGCCTCGGTAGCTTCTCTTGCCGATGCACTAGCGTTTAGTACAAGTACAGTGTTAGTTGGTCCCTCAGGAGTGGGGAAGACATCATCGTATCAAGTACTCGCCAAAGCAGTGGAGTTGTGTCTACAAAAGCGTGATCAGTGTGTAACTTCAGCTACTCAAGAGGCTAAGCCTGAACAATCTCCGGTTCGAACCACCCTTGCGGTGCTCTCCAAGCGCTCCAACTCGTTCTTGACCAGCAAGTGTGAAAAGAATCTACAAGCGAGTGTTGCAGTGAACGTTGTGTTCCCAATGGCACTGACGCTGTCTCAATTGTATGGAGGCGTAACTCTTGATGGTCGAGGTCGCATCCCGAGTATCGTGGGTCAACTCATTCGCGAAGCTCAAGACGTCTACGCACCAACTGCAAAGCCAGTGGACACCAGTTCTAACAAGGCCAGCGATTCCAAGCCCATGAAATCTCTGCTCGACTTTCACAATCAAGTGTGGGTCGTTTTCGACGATGCCCTCGATCTGCGTTGGTTTGAAGCGCTACTTGCAGTTCTCTCCAATCCGTCACCACTACTGGGATTCCAGGACGGTGAGTACATGACGTTACCACCAAACCTTCGGATCGTATTTGAAGTCCTGCAACTTCGTCATGCAACGCCGAGGTTCCTCCACTCGAATGCGATTCTTCCGTTAACTTCCGATGACCCTGAAGACACTACAACGACATCCAAGTCTCGACGTATGCGCAACATGGATTCATTTTCCCGAATGAGTGTAGCAACAGCGTATGTGCATCGCTATCTCGAAATTCAACGTGAACAAGCAGTGATGCAGAACTCGGAAGCAGTAAAACCACTAACTTGGTCACCCGTTGACACTTTCAACGTGGTAGAGCGGTGGCTGTTAAAAACTTCGCTCGTATTGGAGCTTACTGCTGTCTTGGATGGGATCAACGGAGCTGTCCACCTTTCCCAGCTTCAGCGCGTGACGAATCTAACTTCCATGCTGCAATCACTGATCAGCACCGCGAGTTCATTGCCTGAACCTGCTCGAACCACGACTTCGGATAAAGGTAAAGCTGACCCAACGAAGTTCGCGGAGGATCTCTCTCTCGGTCAAACCCGGGTGGAGATGGCTCTGGTGTACAGCTTGCTGTGGGGTTTTGCAGCTTCTGCTGGAGATCAGGGAGTTTTTCAACGACAAATTAGCGACATGGTTCGACGCGAGTTCGAGCATCTCACGCCGGCGTGGATAAGTTGTGGTGTAGACGTGAATCTGTTTGAGACGCTGCTGGATCTCCAAGAACTGCGGTTTGTTCCTGTCACGAGTGTTACAGGACAACCAGCTATCTCTCTTCATGGGTCGAATAGCGGGAGTCACGGCAATATCAGCACGTTGTTCGTTCCTACGTTGACAAGTCTCGTGGTTCACGCTGCAGTGAAAGAAGCGCTTCGGTCCGGTAGAGGAATTTTACTTCTTGGTGGTGACAGTGCACGACGAACGACTCTCGCTCGCAACTTCATCGCTCAACTCGATGTCATCCGATCCATTATCTCGAAAGGTGGCGTATCAAACATGCTGCAAGCACAAACGAACGAGGACGAAGGCGACAAAACTCGAAACCCCGACGCAGAAACAAAAGAAGCCGCAACACTCGCGTCTGTGAAGCGCATCCGTCTGCGTCAAATCTCTCTCGTTACTTGGATGGCATTGAGACTTCAAAAGGACTCGAACGGTGCAGACAACGGTCTTCAAACCTCCAGAAATGCTTCGGTGGCTAGTATCGCCACCACAAGTGACAATCAATCCTTGGCGTCTGTTGTCGAAGCTGAAGAAGGTATTCCTCTAGCAATTGCACCATCGATAGACCACTCCAAAACAGCCATGGTACGCCAATTTGACCGTGGAGATGTGATCCCCTTCTTCTTTGCAATGCCTCACGCAACTTCAAACTCTGGAGATGGAAATGTGGCAACAGAGCTAGCGAATTGCTTAGAGCGGATGCTCCAGCGTGAACGAACAGGAGTTTTTGAACCACCTCCTGGTAAGACAGCACTACTGATCTTGGACGACTTACATCTTGCAATTCCAGAGCAAGGAGCAGCATCTTCGAGTTTACAACTGCCAGTATACCCCTCCGTTTACACATATCTCCGATACGTGCATGAACGCGGGACAGTCTATCACGGTGCAAGTTGTTTGCCCACTTCAGTTGAGAACCTGATGCTGTTCATGACCATGCGCAGTGAGTTCTTCCCAAATTCTTCAGTGGAATCAACGCGATCTGCTCAGGAAGAACCTCTGTGTAAACTTACATCCAAGTTTTTCCCCATTGTGACTCCATCGTGTGGACTTGAGGAACTGCATCACATCTTCGGACAAGCTTTAGAGACTCATTGGGGCGTCAACAACTTGAAATCGGGTGCAGCGCTCGCAACTACGGTGCGATTCGCTTTTCCTCTGGTATATGCAGCGACCACAGTGCTTTGGGACCGACTTCGAGCGACGTACAAGTTCTGTCTTCAAGATTTGGCTCGTGTGTACGAAGGTCTGGCCGGAGTTGGGTTATCGTTGCTTCCTGATGTCGAAACTCTCCTTCGTCTATGGACGCACGAGTGCAATCGCACACTACGAGAGCCTTCACTGGGTCTCACATCACACCAGCAAGACGACGAAGTCACAGGCGAAATCTCACGCATGCGCAGTTTAATTTCGCAGGTGGCTCAGCGTCGCGCTAGTGCTCGAGCAAGTCGACTATCACTCGGTCCTGAAGCAGGTCTCAACTTTCTTGTGGCGGCAAAGCGGCAATCGGTGCAAGCTGCACAACCTGCAAACGACGAGAATGCGAGTTTATCCACGCTCTTGGCCTTGTTCGCAGCTCGAAGTGCTGCTTTGACTTCCAGTAAATCCAACGTGAAGTACAATCGCTTCAGCCAGCAGTTTAGTACTCTCCAAGAACAGAAACATCACGCAGCAATGGCAGGAGGACTGTGGGCGTATGTTCCAGCAAACATTTACTACAATGGCGTGCCCAACTTGACCAGTACACAAGGTGAAGGTGATGGTAATGCTGGATCGGATGCTGCTGCGTTATCCGAACGAGTAAAACGACGTAGCAGCGCCAGCTTCATGCGTCAACAAAGTCTCGAAGGCGACGAGATACATCGCACGCTTGGGAGAAATGGTCGGTGGATTTACGCCGAGATCAGCTTTGAAGATGATAGCGAGATAGTGTCGACTGCATCGGTGCAGGGATATTATCGAGAGCTTCAGCACTTTAGCTCGACAGTCATGACCCCACGAAGCTCAAAGACCACGATATCGTTACCCCGGGACGTCTCTCCTGTTCCTTTCGCATTGGTACGTAGTTCTTGTCCAAACCGCTTTTAAATGAGACTCATGACTTGTTGTTGATAGGCTCAAGTGCTCGCGCGGGTCGACCGAGTCTTCGCACGACCAGCAGCACGTTTGATTTTGCTGGATAATAGCAATGGAGCGGTGGATCCGTTGCTTCGTTTCTCCAACTCGTCAAGACTGCCTGAATTCCAGCAAGTCACGCATCCCAATGGCGCCATCTTCACGATGTCAGGTCTGCAGGATGATGACAATGTGAACACTAGTTCTCACACTTGTTTGACGATGAGATGGAAGCGTCTTCTACTGGAGATTTACGAACGCGTAGGCGTTGCTGGTCAGGAGGCTACGTTGGTAGTCAAGCGTCTCGATTTGCTGCCTCTTGCGATGGTAAATCAACTGCAAGCTCTCATGACAACAGGAGAAGTACCAGGACTGTTGTCTCTCGAAGAACAGGTCCATCTTGCCACCCGCGTGTGCGATGAGCGTTTGTTGGAAATGAAAACGAAGCACAGAGCTCAAGTTGCACAAATTCGAGCCGAAGCAGAGTCTACGAGAGATCAAGCGCTGGCAATTCTGCATCAAAAGCAGCGTGACGCACCAACGACCCCATTGCTAGAAGCCTTTCAGTTCGTAGAAGTGCAGTACCAACGTGAGCTTCGATCCAAACTTGCTCGCGTTGATCTGCGCTGGCAACAAGACAGTGATGACCTTCGACGAGAACGTGAAGTGGAAAGCGAGAGCGTAGCAGCCACCGTCATGGCACTCACGAGACCTCTTGGAGTCACAAGTGGCAAATGGGCCAGTGCTGTAGCGCGCATGTGCTCAAAACTGCGCGTCGTGCTGGTGATTGACAAGAAACACGAAAATCGCGTGCGATCTTCGAGCCCAAATGTCTTCGCTACGTGTGATCTCGTGTCCGTGCCGCAGCTCGATCGCAATGCGCTTCGTACGTTGGTGTATGGCCATTTCCACGCTCAATTCCAGCAGCTACTTCGTGACCACAGAGGTGGCAACAATCCAACGGAACATGAAGCACAAACAGGTTTGCTCGACTTCTTACATCAAACCCAGCGAACGCTTTGGAGTGTGGTGTGCATGGCTACCGATATGCACCTCGCTGTGGTCGAAGCACATGACAATCAACAGGACACTCCTCTAGTGAGAGCGTTTGCCATGGCCTCGATCTTCATCAAACTGATAGTGGACAGCTACAAACGTGAAGAAGCAGTCCGCGCTAAAGCTTCGTGGTTTCTTGATCTTTCCAACCGGTTGGACCGAGACTTGGGCGCTTTACGTTCCAGTGACGTCCTCCTTAGTGAGCAGCTCACTTCAATTGATCAGCAGCTCACGACTCACGCAGCAAAACTTGTCGAGCAGAAGGAAGACGCAGAGCGAATTCGTGTTATCATGCAGCGCTTCCAAGTAGCAGCCGATGAACAAATTCAAGTCACGAACGAAGCTCAAGAAGTGGCGCAGCGAGAGTTACGGGAACCCATGGCGTGTCTGGAAGAAGCAAACCGCGCACTGCTTCTCGTGGATCGGCGACATATTGTGGAGATCAAGTCGTTTGTGAATCCACCACCTCTAGTTCACATGGTCCTGGGCGCGGTGTGCGTCTTGTTTCAACTCGAACCTTCATGGGAGAGTGCTCGACGCTTGCTCCTTGGAGACGCCAACGTAGTGCAGACTCTGCTTCAGTTTAACAAGGACGCAGTCACTGCAGCAACGTTGGCCAAACTGAACGCAGAATATCTCCGAGACCAGCGCTTTTGTCGGGAAGAAGTCGAACGACAAAGCGTAGCTGCTGCCTCCATGGTCGGCTGGGTCCGAGCAATTTACCAGTACGCGTCGGCAAGACACCAAGTGCAGCCAACACTTGATAAACTCGAGAAGGCTCAAACTCGCTTGAATCTCATCATGCAGGAGTTCCAGGTGAGCAAACAACGCGTCGTCGAAGCGGACGAGGCTTGGCAAGCTACACAAGCAGTGATTGACGCTGCAACAACTCGAAAAGAAGCGTTGGTCGGCGAAATTGCATCGCTTGATGCTCGATGCGATAGTGGTGGGCATGCGATGGAAGCGCTTCAGGATGATCGTAAACGGCAGCAAGAAGCAGCAAGTGCCAGCTCCATGCGTCGAGGGTTTTCACTCATGTTATGGAACGCACTTCTTTCAGCTGGAGCATTGGCATACGCGTGTGAACTCTGTGTTTCATCACGCCGCCAACAAGTTTTCGAGGCGTGGGAAGCTGCTTACTGCAGCTACGGAGGGTTGACGCCAGGTTGTCCGCCGACTTCGACTTGCTGCGCGTTTGTTCCTTCCATTGCTGTCGTCTTGAAGGACTCGGTGCTTTCAAGTGAACACTCGAAAGGTGAACAAGTTAACCTCCAGGAGTTCGAGACACCGTTGACTGCCTTGTTCAGTGGGGACTATCCTGAAGATTGCAACGCAGAAGCTGAAAACGCCATGAAGTTAGTCACGGGGATAGCTGGAGTAGGTTTCTCACAACGGAGACTCTGGGACGCTTGGTTGTTGTCGTTAGTAGCAACAACGCCAGCCTTACCTGTGGTGATGATCACTCACTACTCATCGGAGCTGGAAGAATTGTTGGTAACTTGTGCTCGTCGTGTCTGGAACTGGCACCAACTGCGCATGGTGTACGCACGCGCTCCCGATTTCGACGATGAACTCCGTTCCGCTGCTCGCTTTGGTCACCAACTTCTGGTACTCGACGTCGATCCACTGCACTCGGAGCCTCAATTCGATTCGGATCATGGTATCTGCTTGCATACAGCTTTATCCTGGACAACTACCCACGTGAATGGTACTGAGAACCTCGTCGTGCTTCGCAAAACTCGTGAAGTTGACTGGGAAAACGAAGACGACACTGTAGACACCGAGGCCTCCGAGGATTTCATTCCTCTGCACTCGAACTTTCGTTTGATCCTGACGTCTCATGCATCGCGAGTGGCATTTGGTGAAGCGCTGGATATGATCCCAACGCTTGATGCAGAACTACATTCGAGTGACGTTGGAGACGTCATGCTCGACAAGTTATGGAGCAGCTCAGCCCTGAAATCTTCTGAAGGCTCCGACTTCGAGAGACCTGGAGGTTTAAAGCTGAAAACGGCGCTGCGTGAACACGGCCGCCTTGCACAGCAGTTCGAGGCGTCACACACGCAATTGACAAAGCTTTTGGAAGCTGCAGCAGTGGCCAGTCAGTTTCCGCTTACACAGACACAAGCTCTCCGAGATCGGTTGGCTGCGATTCAAGAAGCTCGCCAAGTTCTCAGAGATCAACGTCGCGAGATCCAGGAGCAGCTTCGTCTCGTAAAACGTCAGTGTACACCAACTGCTCGAACCGCAGCCGCAGTTTTTAATGCCTTCAACCGAACAGTTCGCAGCTCCGGACCAAACGCTTCACCACCATTGACGCTGCAGGTTTTCCTGCCCATTCTGCTCAGCGCTGTAGCTGTAACATCCAATCCGTCGGTACCAGCACCAACTACGCCATTGAAGGACGCTAAGAGACCTTCATCCAGTCATCGCGTAAGTTTACTCGCTCGTACAGCTACCAACTTGGTTTTCGGTGCTTCATCTCGCGGACAAATCGGTTCTGTCGGCGTACCGTCAGATGTACTAACAAAACTGTTGGTTCACCTTGCGCCTTTGGTGCCACCGGCGTCACCACGAGGAGAATGGCATCGGTTTCTATTGCAGCTGATTGTTGCGTTGGAAGAGATGCAACCTGCCACCCAGAAAATGCTTCACACACCCGTACAGGAAGGTGAAACTTCACAAACTCAGGAAGTTGATGCTGAAGCAGCAAAACCACGATCAGTCAATACGATTCTGCTGCAAACAAAGCTTCGTGCTGGTGGCAAACGAGATGCAAATGTTTCTTCCATCACCGCTGAAACTTGCAAAGCCCTTGAAGTCGCGAGTTCTCGGACAGATTTACAGCGGCGCGTTGTGAACATGCTTTTCAATGGCTGCAAGACTGAAAGCAGCTCTGTCGATACTGAAAACTTTGATGAGATGGTTCGGATAGCTCTGCCTGAGGTTTCTTCGAGATATGACCGACTTCGTGCCGCTCTCGTTTTGTTTCCTGAACTGATTCATCACGTGTGCGATCGAGTGCTGGCTGTATATGGCGTTCCTTTGAATTTCTACCAGGGGAGTGCAGGCATAACGAATCTAGTCCACACCCCAAGTGAAAGTGAAGAACTTGAATCGCAGGAGGGATTTTGGTTGCGTACGATGAGGTCATTGCCCGAGGAAACTGCGGTATTGGTGCTAACGAAGCATGACTTTCATAGTTTCACCTTCGCACGGCGAGTTTTCTTTCATGGAATTGAGGGATCAACTGCGATACAAACCCGCGTACTTCAGTGGCTTGCAGAAAGACAATTCCGGGTTACTGGAGCAGACGAAGAAGCAGCAGCAGTCACAAGGATCAATTCTGAAGAAACTGTTCCGTTGGCACAGCTCTACGTACTTCCCCGATGTGTTCACCCACCTGAAGAAGATCACGAAGAAGAAATTCGACAGCTTTTGCTCCAGGCAGATGACTTTAAGCAGGTTGCACAGATGGAGAACACCCAACTGGGAACGCTGGAAGCAGTACCTCTTGCAGTTGTCAACATGAACGGCGGGGTTCCTGAATATTGGGAAGCACTTTTCCAGATCCTGAATCGTTCGTGCCAACGACCTTCTTCTGCTGCTTTCCAGCGCCACGACAGTGTGAATTTGATCTCTGGTGTACTAGGAAGCAAGCTGGCCAGGCGGCCAAGCATCTTACTCAGCGAAAACTCGGGCAATAAGTCGGCATTGAGCCCTCTAGTGTCAATGCAGTCACCAAGCGGAACAGGTTGTCGATCATCGCAGTCGATGGTGCGTCGTCTTTCAGCAATTGATCTGGTCACTCCTTCATACCCTCGACTGGTAGCGGTGGTGGAGGATTGGAGTACACTTCCTGTCCACCTCCGTGATAACATCGTATGCCTACGAGATGATCTCGAAGACGAAGCAACTGCATCAAGTGACCAACCTTCCTTTTGCAAGTGCTTGCAGTCGACTCTACTGCGGCTCACCTTACATCCGTGTGCTCAAGCGCTGTCCGGACTTGCAAATTCAAGCGAAGACGACGGTGACGCAATGAAATCTCCGCCACCAGATCTGTGGTTGGTGGTTACTGGGCTTGTGCTCTTCCATTCGATACTAGTTTTCCGCTCACAAGTACTGCGACATACATACGTTGGATCACTTCCTCCTGTTGGTACCGGAGCCGTCTTCCATTACAGCGATGATGTCTTCCTCACTGCGATCAACCAATGTCTGGTAGTTTTGACGGAAAAGCTACACTCTCATTACAATAGCCAGCAACGGCGACAACTCGATGGAAGCTCTACCTTCAACGAGGTGTTCCACCGACGGATGTACCAGCAAATTGTGCTGACCTCGTATGCTCGCATTGCAGTGGGGCAGCAGGAGGTAGCATTTCTCAAGAAACTGTTCTCTGAGTGTCTTCAGCTCGTGAATTGGAAAGACCCATCAGTTGTGGAGATCAACACTGGCTCATATTCGCCTAGTGTTCGAGGCCCTAGTCGGCAAATGACGATCCGTGACCAATTTCAACTAGCTGAGGGCATGTCTTCGTCGACACGTAACTCCATCACACCTTTAATGAGGGCACCAAGCTCTCTGATAGGACCTTCGTCCATGATGAGAGCTCCGAGTTCCTTGACTGGGATGAATCCTTTGATAAGAGCCCCAAGCTCAGTTACTGGAACCACACCTTTGATGAGAGGACAAAGTTCTTTGAATGCTTGCCCACTTCCGTTGGGATTCCTCGCTGTTCCGGGTGAAAGTTTACGACAACCAGACTTGACCATGAGTCAATGGCTTGGACTCGTGTGGGGATACTCGGCAAGATTTGACCAGCAAATAAATGGGAAACTTCATGCACTGCTTCTTGGACACCAGCAAACAGTTAGCAATCGTCGTGGGTCACTCAAAGACAGTTCAAGAGGTCTCGTGATCACGTCTGGTGGTGTTGGATTGACGACGTGTCTTCCGCTGCAGTGGATGTGGGCTTTCGGGTGGGCAAGCGAGAATGCTGCTGCGTGTTTAGGCGATGATGCTGATCTGACTGCCAACATTCCATTGCGAGTTGCAATTGACGTCCTCCAAGCGGTGATTCAAGAAGCAGTTCCTCCTCGTTTTACTGTGAACACTTGGCAGACGGTGGAGAGCTCTTTAACCGACAACAATGACAGCGTTGAGTCTGAGCAACCACACAGTGATCTGGATGTCGATCCAGAACTGAAAACGATGGTGAGCGTCTACAATCAGCAGGTCGATGCTACCTCTCTTGCTCTGGAGGCAATACTGACAAACTTAATGGAGCTGAATACACAAGACAGCACCGTTCATGCAGTATCCAACACGCTGTCCGAGCATGTCGAAGAAAGTGATGAAGCTGATCAAACAAACGAAGATGAAGACGACGACGATGAAGAACTCGAAGACGAATGCAACTCCTTGCACCTCACAGATATCGAGGACGTCGACAAGCGTCATCAGGTCGTGTTAATTCTGCGTAACGAAGTTCCGTCCGATCTCTTGAGTCGGTTTTCGTCTCCAACGGCTCCGACGACTTCTTCCTGGTCATTTCACGACGTACTTCAGCATTATCAGGACTGGTACAATCACCTCACCCAATTTGGTCCTCATTGCAGTAGTACCCCTCCCAATTGGTGGCTCCCTGGTATGCTGGCTAGCAACCTCCCAATCTCCCACATCCTCGACATTACCAAGTCTCAATACTGCTCCAAATACCCAACAGAAGTTTCCTCAACGCAATTCACTCTTCGACTGCCTCCTAACAACAACAAAAGTGAAAACTCGGAAGTATCAAAGCTCGAATCACTGGGAAATCTCCCAGAAAACACGTTCGTCATCATCGACGGAGTTGTTTTGCTCGGAGCGTCTTGGAACCAGGAAACTCAATCCTTAACCGGGATCGGAGACCTTAACCTGTCTCAACGAGTCCAGCTTATCGGGTCCTTATGCAGTACAAACCCTCGGACTGCTTTACAGCAAGTGCCTCTGCTGGGTTTTGACGGGAATTTGCTGCTCGAGTGTGCTGTATCCGTCGACGCCAGTCTTAACCTGTTCTCGACGCCGTATCTTGTCCCAGTAGGCTCGCACTTCCGCTAAAAACTTGCTTAACCTGTCTTCGAATCACAAAGACACGATAAGCTTCCGAGACTGGACTGGTTAAGGATCCTTATCCTGGATCCGGTCGTTGTGGCTTCATTTGTCGTGGCATTTCGCCCGACGAGGGCTCAAATGACGGCGTTTTACTTTGTCTGTTTAGTGGGGGTACAGCCTAAGGCTTAAATAGACATTGGCTTGGGCATGCGCAGCGGCTTCTGCTCGAAGGCGCTGGGGCTCTTCAGCAGGCTGTCGGGCGAGCGAACGGGCGACTTGGGCGCGTCATGGGGATGCGCGTGCGTCTCTGGGGGCGAGAGCGGCGTAGGCTTGGGCTTGGGGGCGTCGTGCGGCGTGGCGTCCATGGTGGTCTGGGGACAGGATAAGCAGATTCTTGCGTTGCGATTGTGTGCAGCGGACAGGATAAGGGATTGTGGTGTGGTTGACGTACAATAGTGTGCATACATAAACCAACTTCAACTTGGACTGAGCTGACCAACTCGAGCATCGAGCGCGTGCCGCCAGCCAAGGAGGACCAACCGACTGGGCGGTATTATCCGTAGCATCCTTGCCGACGCGAAAGAAGACGAGTGATTAACGGGAAATTGAGGGCGGAGCCCGCAGCGAGGGATCAGGTATTGCTGGGTTGCAATTGTCGTAAGGTTACTACTCACTGCTGCTCACCAACAACGCTACTACCAGTCCAATGATGACGTATTGTATTAACGTTGAGTCGCAATGCCTTTCGGTTCTCGAGCGCGACGCTGGCGTTCCGACGGCTTCCCGACGATCCTGCTCCGAGATCGTGAGCCCTTAAGCACGCAGAAACCGAAACGTACTGTAGGCAAGCAAACAAACTCGCCATTGCCTGCCTCCCCATCCGTCTCGATGACGAGGACACTCCATCGGAGTCCTGAAGCACCACAGTCTCCGCTACGTCGGTCCTCGCGTGATTGGTCCTGTGCATGTGGCGCGCCTCGTGTCTCCCATTGGCCTAAGGCGCCGTCGTCCAATCGCAGTCCCAATTCACTGACCGCTTCAAGCAGAATCTTATTCGCAGTCGCGAAACCACGTCAGTCAGACTCCAGACCTCCTCCCTCCATGTCCACAGAATTCTCGTACCAGGATTGCATCGCACAGGTACAAAGCTCTTCATTCTCCATTATTCCATTCTATTTGCCCTAACTTGTCCGTCGTGACGTCTCCATCAGGTCGACGAGTACCTCTCCTCGGCGTCCGTGAGCGATGACGAGCCCGGACTCGCGCTGCATTGGGACCAGAACGCGCTCTCGCAGTTCGCAGACGCTGCCAACGCCGTGGACGCTGCCGTGCCCATGCCTGAGTGGCTCACGCAACCTCGAGGCAACATCACGCCCGACTCGCTCGTGGACGACATGATGGCGTTCCTGGCCACGAAAGCCGGCGGGCGCTTCGGCCGCGTGCTGCTCGCCCCTAACAGCGTCGTGCAGTTCGGCCAGCTCTGCGGCATGTTCGCGTACATTGAGAACGACGCGTTCGTGCGCGCGGCGGGCGTGGGCGACGGCGCCACGCTGGCCAAGGTTTTCTGCCTCACCAAGGGCAGCGCCGCGGCCGCCGTGCCCATGGAGTTCCCGCCGCGAGAGAACCAGAGCCGCCGCCTCTTTTCATGAGGCCCCAGCCTCGACCTGCTAGTATGATAGTGTTTATGTGTGGTCGTGGGCCCCTCTCCAGCGCCAGGAAGCAAGGACGAAGCGAATGCAGAGAGGGAGAGCAACCTACGGCCGCCGTGATCTTAGACCCATTAACATGTAAAGATTCGCCCCCGTCATTCCTCGCCAGCACACCACATCAAATCCCGTGCAGACGCTCCGACGGCGTCGTGACTCGAGGCGCGCGCCGTCCGCGTGGCCTGATTTTCTGCGCATATTGCGACTCGGCGACAGCTTCCGCCCGAGTTCCACTGCCCCGAACACCATCGACGTGCATACAAACGCTGAGACCCACAAAGTGCTCCATGGGCTCCGATCTCGCCCAGCAATGCAAAAGATTCCTGGCTTGAAG
>KV743503.1:625-10710 GCA_000468175.2 Phytophthora cryptogea
GGATCGTGCAGAGGAGTATGGCTAGAGCGCCCGTCCATTTCAGTATATCTCCATATGGTACAATCTTTTGCCTATATGGTCGGGCGCAGCAGAAAAAGTATCTTAGCTGTCCGCGAGATAACGCCGAAACTCGGATGGACCTTCGACAACCAGACTGGTGACCAGCACATTGCAGTGTATGCAAGTATGTGGTCTACCGCCAATTGACCGTGCTTGGATTGTGTTGCGAGTGTCATGGTGCTATTGTTATTGTATGAACCGGATACACTCTCGCTCACCGTCAGGTATCTATCTGAATTCGAGAGAATGCAAGACATAACATGACATTCGCAACTAAAGTGAGCGCTAGGTGCTCTTTCGCAACCTATGAATTTGTAAGAAGCCCTGACACCCGCATGGTCTTCGTTCGTGCCTTCCATCCATGTCTTGCATTGATGCAAACGTTACTACTGCTTTCGTTCTCGAGTTGATCACACCTTCGTGTCTCTAGACTCCTGCATTATAATGCGCCGGCCTCCATGTAACATCAAGGCTATATTGAAATCTCCAACTAATGCGCTCGAAAAGGTTCGAGCTCCACTGCTATTCGTTGTTTTACTACAATGTCCGGAGGCTCTCTTTGGCATTCTCCTTAACTAACAAGTTTTTGCGAACCAACAGTGAGGGTAGTATCAGCTCTTCAAACTGAAGTCACCCTGCAAGACCGCGAACTTGTATCCTGGACTAATACTGGTAATCTTATCCAGTAGCTTGAAGTCGAAGTTTTTTCGATTACGTTCAAAGTTGCACAAGTGAATGGCCGTTTCTATCTATTTCTATCCATTTCTATCGGGCCCAAGTCGACGTCTTCAACCTTGGCCCTGCTTTGGTAGCAGCCGGCGCAATCACACTCACACACAAGCTCGCTCGGATTCACTCCGGCCGCGGCCGCAGTTGCCGATGCAGCCTCGGATATTCGTTGATTCAGGTTCATTTCCATCGTTGACGAGTCCACGCTCTACTCCCGAATCAGTTCAGCAATCTCCGCTCTTGTCAAAGAGGTTGGCTGCGTCGTTCAGTTGTCCAGGCGCTGCTCGATGGCTCGCCCGCTTGTTTGACGGACAAGTCTCCGTTATGAGCCCCATCTCGCGCGATCCCGTTCTAAAGGTGAGCTGCATCGGTCTTTACTGTCTTGATACCTTCTCGACCGAGTCGGAATAGCTGGTCCCGTCGTGAAGGAACGACACAGTGGCTTTCTTCTCGTCTCGACGCGGTTGAAGCGTTGCAAGGCCCCCGTATCACGCTCCGCGAAGGGCTGCTCGGCGGCAGCAATAGAGAGATACGGACGGCGGCATAGTGCCCACGCTGCACCATGCTCTGTTCCAGCAGGCGAGTCCTTTCCGTGTCAACACCTCGACGGCTCAACCGTCGTTTAGAAATGCGCACAATAAACCGTACAACGCGACTTCTAAATCGGCTTTTACAGGGTACTAGTTCTGGCATCAACCTCTTCAGGCCACACCGTATTATGCTCCCCATGTTTCTCCAATACGTTCTCACATCCATGAACCCGCACTTCTTCGCGTACTGACGAGGGGGGAGTCAGCGAGAGTCCGCGTGGCCGACAACCGCATCATTCGGCAAAGAGAGAGCTCGGGAGCGCGCGTGCGGAATCGATTCAAGAGTGATTGTCCCTTCCTTTCTAGAACTTCCGCAACCATGAAGGACCTGTTGATGGTGGACGCCGTGGACGAGGCCCACGTGGTGGACGAGCTGGTGACGCGCTACCGCCAGGGCTACGTCTACACGTTCCTCGGGCCCGTGCTCATCGCCATGAACCCGTACAAGCTGCTGCGCCAGCCCAACGGAGACTCCATCTACGCGCGCAACATGATCGACGAGTTCCAGGGCAAGGAGCTGCACCTGTGCGAGCCGCACCCCTTCGCGCTGGCCGAGAACGCCTACAGCAACCTCATGCGCTTCGGGCTGGACCAGAGTCTGCTCATCACGGGTGAGTCCGGCAGTGGCAAGACCGAGACGTCCAAGCACGTGATGCGCTACCTCACGACCATCAGCACGCGCTCCAGAGCCAAGAGCGCCGTGATTGCCAACCGCCGCATGTCGGTGGCGCAGCGCAAGGAGGCCGACGAGATGACGAGCCACGTGACGGACGTGCTGTGGGGCTCCAACCCCGTGCTCGAGGCCTTTGGCAACGCGCAGACCATCCGCAACAACAACAGCAGTCGCTTCGGCAAGTACATTGTGCTGCAGATGAACCGCGTGGGCCAAGTCATTGGCGGATACATCGACAACTACCTGCTGGAGCGCAGTCGCGTGATCCGCCAGGCCGAGGGAGAGCGCAACTTCCACTCGTTCTACCAGCTCATGGCCGGCGCCACCGCGGCCGAAAAAGAGGCCTGGCAACTGCCGGAGAGCGCCACGGAGTTCGACGTACTGGCCAACGAAGACGTCACGATTGAAGGCGTGGACGACGCCGAGAACTACAAGAACGTGCGCCAGAACATGACGGCCGTGGGCATCACGGATGAGGAGCAGCGCGACATTTTCCAGCAGCTCTCGGCCATCTTGTGGCTCGGCAACGTGCAGTTCAAGCAGACAACCGACGAAGCGCACAACCCTCGTGCTGCCATTGAGACCCCCGAGGCGCGTGAGGCGCTGGAGAAGGCGGCGAGTCTCATGGGAATTGAGAAGGATAAGCTGGAAGCAATGCTGACCTTCCGTATTGTCAACATCTACCGCGAGGACCAAAAGGTGCTGTTCGACGCGCGTCAGGCCAAGAAGGTGTCCGACTCGATCATGCGCTCGCTGTACGAGAAGATCTTCGACTGGATTGTGGCTCGCATCAACAAGAATGTGACGTGCAAGAAGCGCGACATCAACAACAGCATCGGCATCTTGGATATCTATGGATTCGAGATTTTCGAGGTAAACGCGTTCGAGCAGCTCTGCATTAACTACGTGAACGAGAAGCTGCAGCAGCTTTTCATCAGCCAGACGCTTGAAAGCGAACAGGAAGGGTACCGTCGCGAAGGCCTGAGCTGGCAGAACATTAAGTTCTTTAACAACCAGGTTGTGTGCAACCTCATTGAGGATCCCAAGCAGCACGGTATCTTCCCGCTACTGGATGAGCAGTGCGCTATCGCGCGTCTGTCGGACCTGGAGCTGATCGAGCGTTACAACAGCGAGCACTCGAGGAACCCGCACTACATCGCGTCTCGTGTGCGTGGACCCAACTTTGGTATTGTTCACTACGCTGGCAAGGTCGAGTACGATGTGACTCTGTTCTTCGACGCCAACGTGGACACGTTCTTCAACGACTTGCAGGATGGCATGGAGAACTCGTCGAACGCTTTCGTGCGCCAGATTTTCTTGGACAAGCGTACTAAAGAGCAGACGCTGAAGCGTCCACCGTCGACGTCGCAGCAGTTCCGCACGCAAGTTGCCGACCTCCTTAAGAAGCTTGACGGCTGCAACCCGCACTACATTCGTTGTATCAAGCCCAACGAAAAGAAGAGCCCATTAGCTGTGAACAAGGAACTTGTTGCTGAGCAGGTTCGTTACCTTGGGCTAGTGGAAAACCTGAGCGTGCGTCGCCAGGGTTTCTGTTACAGCCAACCGTATGGCCCGTTCATTAAGCGCTACAGCTTCCTGTCGGATTCTACGTGGCCGGCTCCAGTCGCCCATTCCACTCGTAAGGCTGCTGTGGATCTCCTAACGACTGCTGGACTGGGCGTTAAGAACCCGGACAACGCGAACGAGTTGGTTCCGTTTGAGGAGGACTCGAACACACTTGGATGTTTCTCGCTCGGCCGCAACAAGATCTTCCTGCGTCACCCGCAGGCATTGTCTGCTTTGGAGGTCATGCGTGAGGAGCGCATTCCGGTTATCGTCAACATAATCGAGAACGCTTGGCGTCGCTACAAGAACCGCATTGCTCTAAGAGTTTTCTCGGATGCGTCAAAGCAACTTTTGTCAGCCTATGATGCTGTTTGGAAGAACTGCCAGGATCGTCGCAAGCGCGTACCTGGAGCCAGCAACAAGGAGCACGTTGCTAAGCTGTATGCCAACTGGGATACCGTATCCGCCAAGCTGCTGAACGTCAACAACAGTAGGTTGGTGAAGAACCTGAAGGAGGAGGAGAAGGTCAACTCGATCGTCTTTATGCAGAGTTTCGTGCGGGCGCGTACGCAGCGTCGTGAGTTCGTGAAGCTCAGGCAGGCACAAATTGTGTTCAGCAAGCGCTTCCGCGGTCTGAAAACGCGCAAACAGCTTGCTAACGATATGTGGAGATCATGCAAGGTGGCACTTCTTGGTGTGCGCACGGAGTTTGAACGCTATTTGGGCAAGAAGAAACGTCGTCGCGATTCGTTGGACCGTACGTACCAGGGTGACTACATTGGTGTGAACAAGTACCCTGCCTATGCTTCCATCATCCAGGCCCACACTGAAGGCCGTGGATCCAAGGCTGGCAGCTCTCGTGGTGCCAACAAGGAAAAACTGTTGTTCTTGGGCACGGTAGAGAAGGTCAACGAGCGCTTCGCACATCAAACCCGTGTGCTCATGATCAGCGAAAGCCGTGTCTTCAATCTGAAGGCTGACAAGATTCAGCAGCCCAAGGAGCGTCGCGTGTTTGAACTGGCTCGCCTTACGGGCGTGGCCATGAGTACGCAGCCAGACAACTACCTAATCCTCCGTGTGAAGGGTGAGATTGATCTGATGGTGCAGGTGACCCAGAAGACGGAAGTTGTGCAGGCACTGCGTAGCCGCATACAGAAGGGATACGGACGTGACCTTCCTGTGGAGTTCTCGGACGAGTTGGACTTTTACGCTGCGAAGGGAAAACAACTGAAGGTTAAGTTCTCCTTCGACCGCTCGATGAAGGACTCGGAATGGAGCAAGGTGGACCGCCACACGATGGCTGTGAAGGTTGGTATCATCTAAACTGGTCGTGACCCTCAGATTGATGGAAGTGGTGATAACAAGCTCAACACTCGGTGACAGCCCCCGAGACAAAAAGGAAAAGAAACAGTTTACACGAACAGTGCAGGTAGATGCTCGTGTGCCGCAGTGAAGTGGCGTATCGTAGCAAACCCTAGCTGACATACTACAAGAACAATTAACCGTTGGTTGCATGTTACTCTACCCAGTGTCATTTGCTTGCATTTCCTGGAGTGAGGTTGCTGATAGCTGAGAAGCAAAAACCTACCCAATGCTAATCGCAAAATTACTTTGGTCAAGACATGATACCGAGCACATGTTCATTTAATTTCCAGCTTTTTTTGTACGAAGAGTCTTCGTACAAGAAACCCTACCATGCTTTCGTTGGATAAAACTTACTCTTCGTCGTCACCCGTCTCGTCGATCTCGACAAGCAGGTCACCGCCAAGCATGTTGTCGCCAACATCAGCGTGGATCGACACCACACGGCCGCTCACCGGAGCCGCCACAACCGTCTCCATCTTCATGGCGCTAAGCACCAGCAGAGCATCACCGGCCTTCACATTCTCACCCTTCTTCACACGCACATCAAGCACAACACCAGGCATCGGGGCACCCACCGAGCCGGCCATGCCCGTCGCCTTCGGCTTCACCGCCGTCGTCACACCAGCGGCCTCGTCCTTGACCTTGATCACACGCTGACGTCCGTTGAGCTCGAAGATCACATCGCGCAGGCCGTCCTTCTTGCTGACACCGCCAACAGCGATCAGTTTAATGAAGACCGTCTTGCCGTGCTCCATCTCGATCTCAACCTCCGTGTCCACCTCCAGACCCGTCAGGAACGTGCGCGTGTCCAGGAAGTGCATCGAGCCGTACTCATCCTTGAACTTCATGAAGCCCGCGAACACGTCCGGGTAGATAGCGTGCGAAATGACATCCACGTCGCGGATCTTGTCTTCACCATACTTCTCCTTCAGCTCCTTCTCCGCCGCCTCAAAATTGTACGGCTCCATTTCAGCGCCAGGACGGCCCTCGAACATGTCGTGGCCGTTCGGCAGCGTCTTGCCCTTCAGAACACGCGAGCGCAGCGGCTCCGGGAAACCGTGGTGCGGGATGCCCAAGTACCCCTGGAAGTACTCCACCACCGACTTGGGGAACGACAGGGTCTCAGCCTGGTCGATCACTTCCTGTTCGGTCAACTTGTTCTGCACAATAAACTGCGCGAAGTCACCCACCACCTTCGACGAAGGCGTCACCTTAATGATGTCACCCAGAAGGTTGTTCGCGGTGGCGTAAGCACGCTTGATGGCCGGCCACTGGCCGGCAAGACCAAGCTGCTTGGACTGGAACAACAAGTTGGTGTACTGACCGCCAGGCATCTCGTGGTTGTACACATCGGCCGAACCCGACTTCTGGCCAGACTCGAACGGTGCGTAAGCGCCACGCATCGTCTCCCAGTAGTCATTGATCTCCATGATGTCCTCAGACTTCACACCGGTATCGTACTTGGATCCCTTCAGCGCCGCCACAACGGCACCCATAGAAGGCTGCGAGGTCGTGCCGGACATAGCATCCGAAGCAACGTCAACAGCATCCGCACCAGCGTACGCGCACTCCAGCATCGAGCTCACACCCGTACCAGCCGTGTCGTGCGTGTGTACGTGGATCGGCAGGTCCGGGAACTCGTTACGGATGCTTGAGATAAGAATCTGAGCAGCTTGGGGCTTCAGCAGACCAGCCATATCCTTGATGGCCAACACGTGAATACCCTGCGCAACCAGTTGACGCACAAAGTCCATGTAGTACTCGAGGTTGTACGGGCCACGCGTAGGGTCCGATACATCACCGGTGTAGCACATAGCAGCCTCGATGATACCACCAGCAGCACCAACAGCGTCAATGCCAAGCTTCATGTTCTCCAGGTAGTTGAGCGAGTCGAACACACGGAAC
The DNA here is from genome assembly GCA_000468175.2 of Phytophthora cryptogea. NCBI lineage: Eukaryota > Oomycota > Peronosporomycetes > Peronosporales > Peronosporaceae > Phytophthora > Phytophthora cryptogea. The sequence continues at coordinate 7,514 of KV743503.1, forward strand.
ACATCCATGCCAGTAGCCTGAGCCTTCTCGCAGAACTTGTACACCACATTGTCCGGATAGCTCGTGTAGCCGACAGCATTGGCACCACGAAGCAGCATCTGGAACGGAATGTCCGGCACGGCCTCACGCAGAATGGCAAGACGGTCCCATGGGTCCTCGCGCAGGAAACGCATGGACACATCGAAAGTGGCGCCACCCCACATCTCCAGCGAGAAAGCGTCACGCATGGCGATCGAGGTAGCAGGGGCGATAGCGAGCATGTCACGCGTACGCATGCGCGTAGCAAGCAGCGACTGGTGGGCATCACGCCAAGTGGTGTCTGTCAGCAGCAGACCCTTCTTAGCGCGAACAGCCTTCGCAAATGCCTCCGGGCCTTGCTCAACGTAGATCTGACGGAGCGATTTCTCCTTGGAGGCAGGAGGTGTAGCCAGGGTGGGAACGATAGGGTCCACATTGGACGGAGCGGGTCCAGTGGCACCAAGCGCCTTCTCCGGGCCGTTCACAATGGTGTTGCCGATGTACTTCAACATCTTCTGGCCACGGTTCGTCGACTTCGACGGCAGCAGCAAATCAGGGTTCTGAGCAATGAAACTTGTGTCCACCACGCCCTTAATGAAGTCCGGGTGGTTCAGCACATTGGTCAGGAAGCTTTTGTTCGTGGTCACACCACGCACACGGAACTCGGACAGCGCACGCTTCAGCTTGTGGGCGCAGTCACCGCGGTCCAACGCACGGGCAGTCACCTTCACCAGGAGCGAGTCGTAATGAGGAGTAATGTGAGCACCGACGAATCCAGGGCCGTCATCGAGACGAATTCCCATGCCACCGGGGCTACGGAAGACCTCAATGACACCCGAGTCAGGCTGGAAGCCCGTGCTCGGGTTCTCCGTGGTCACACGGCACTGCATGGCATGGCCGCGCGGCTTGATCTTGTCCTGGCTTAGTCCCAGGTCCTTGAAGGTCTCACCACCGGCAATACGGATCTGGCTCTGCACCAGATCGATGCCCGTGATCTCCTCCGTGATCGTGTGCTCGACCTGAATACGGGGGTTCACTTCAATAAAGTAGTGGCGGCCCTGTTGGTCCACCAGGAACTCCACCGTACCGGCGTTGAGGTACTTGGCAGCGCTCGTGAGACGAACAGCGTCGTCAATCATGGCCTTCTCGGTCTTGGGGTCGAGGCCAACGGCGGGGGCCGTCTCCAGCACCTTCTGGTGGCGACGCTGCACACTGCAGTCACGGTGGAACAGGTGCACGACGTTGCCCTGGCCATCACCCAGGATCTGGACCTCAATGTGGCGCGGGCGGTCGACGTAACGTTCAATAAACACCGTACCGTCACCAAAGGCCGCGAGAGCCTCCGAGCTGGCACGCTCGAAGTTTTCCTCGAGCTCCTCGGCGCACGTGACGACGCGCATACCGCGGCCACCTCCTCCCATGCTGGCCTTGATGATCACGGGGTATCCAACCCCAGAGTCAATGAAGGCGCGCGCCTCCTCGAGGTTGTGCACGGGTCCGTCCGTGCCAGGCACCACAGGCACCTTCTGCTCGATGGCGATCTCGCGGGCCGCGGTCTTGTCACCGAAGCGCTGGAGGTTCTCGGGCGTAGGACCCACGAACTTGATGCCGTTTTTGGCACACTGCTCGGCGAAGCCCACGTTCTCACTGAGGAAACCGTATCCCGGGTGGATGGCGTCGATGTTGTTCTCCTTGGCGATCTTGATGATGCTCTCGATGTCGAGGTACGCGCCGACGGGGGACTTGTCGGCGCCCACGAGGAAGCTCTCGTCGGCCTTGTAGCGGTGCTGCGTGAAGCGGTCCTCCTTGGAGAAGATGCCGACCGTGCGGATGCCCAGCTCGTTGCCTGCGCGCATGATGCGCGTGGCGATCTCTCCGCGGTTGGCGGCCAACAGCTTCTTGATGGTGCTGGCGTCGCGCGTCTGCACGCGCGTGAGGCTGGCGCCGGCGCGGCGGCTCACGAGGAGGCGCTGCGAGCGGAGCATGGTGCGGATTCTGTTCTGGGACTGACGAGCGCGCGAGCCGATCGCTGTGGCGCTGAGGAGCTGCTTGGAATGCCGAGTGCGGGCCTGCCGGCGAGTTCGCGAATGAACGTGCGGTGGCCAAGGGCGAAAGATACTGGCAGGAGTGACACGGTGAACGTCAGCCGCGACCTTTTGAGGCACATTACCTCGTTTGTGTATCCTTATAAACTTATTGCTTTGTAGATCTGATTATTCGATAATCAAGATTCGGCTTAAAAACCTTGTGGAATCTGATGTCCGTGCATATTGAAAGTGTACCATTCGGATGAAACGAGATGGTCCACGGTACGAAGTTCAAGTAACCAGATGGCCGGTTTGTGTGCGCCACATGGGAGTAAGAGACCGACGAGCAGCTCACTTCAAACGTGGCCGCACCAGAAGCACCGGGCGTGTTGGGTAAAGCGGCTCGGGCCAACGCAGTCCGTCACGGACCGAGGCTCTTTTCATCGCGGCCAATGGACTGGCAGCAGGATGCGCGCGAGTGTTCAACGTGGAGGAGATGCGTCGCTGAAATCATGGCCGGCAAAGCCCGCCAGAATGAGCATGCAACCTGCACCACACCAGTTGGACCTAGGCCCCACGCTGCTTACTCGTTCGGCGTTGGAGATGGACGCCGGTCGCCAAGCAGAAAGTAGGCGCTGCTTGGACAACGCGTTCGACGGTGTTCGTCCAAACTCGACCAGCGTGGCGGACTGGGCCGGCTTCGAGACCACTGCCGGCGATCTTGCGATTCAACCTGCTACGACAAATCGCGCTGTACATTCTGGCCCCCGGCAATCGTCACTCGCTGCGACTTGCGTATCGCTTGAAGCCGCACTTGCTGAAATCAAGCTCGGGCAAGGTGCCGGTGTTTTGGCATCACCACCAGCCAAGTGCTGCTTCGTGGGCGACAAGATCTTCGTTTCTAGGCGCCCGATTACAGTTTTTAAAGTCTTCCATGACATGCAGGGCCACACCCACCGGAATGGACTCAGTCATATTTGCGGTGGAAACCACAAGAACCCCACGATAGGACATGCCGACAATGTGCACTGTTCTTGCATTGGCATCCAATCAGTCTGATTAGGTGCTACATGTACAGTACAGTAGTGCCCCCCGTTTTCGCGGGGGTGGACCTTATCAAGATTGCGAAGACATAAAATATGCAAAGGCACA
>AUWJ02026998.1:0-41070 GCA_000468175.2 Phytophthora cryptogea
ACACTACTTCGTGTGACCCACACCAATGTAGCCAGGTTACGTGTAACCCCTGTGTAACCCCGTTACAATCCCCCCAGCGGTCGTCATCTCGGACGCGAAAAGACCTGTGCGTCAATCTCTCGCGATTGCTATTGGCTGCATATTTGCAAGTGGGCGCGGAAGTGGGTCTGCTCCTGCGAAGAGTGCCAGCGCGTGAAGCCTTCCCCGTCGAAAATAGCCCCGCTTCGACCTCTCCCAGTGGGGTTGGAGCCATGGTTCTCCGTTAGCATGGACATCGACTATCCCCAGTGGCGCGGATCGATCCCCGCGTCCGGACTATTCCGAAGCCCATCCAGACACCGTACGCGGTGACACAGCTCTTGGTTCTCCCACTCCAGATGCTCAACACGATGTAGCAGCCGGCGCTGCGCAATCGCAGCGTCTTACCACCGCCCAGGATACACCCTTAGCGTGACGGTCCGTTCCTCTTATCGATGGCGCAGGTAATCTTCGGCATATCGTGGACGGAATCTTAGAGCACGAGCACCCTCGTGCTGTGTCCAGCCCTGCCCATATGGGTCGTGGCGCTTGTCGCCGCGACGCTGCCATCCCTCCGCTCCGGTGTTACCTCGTTCGTTGGCTCGGTTCCATGCAGGATAGCTGCGCCACCCTTCTCGCCGACGTTCTAGACTGCGTGGAGGCGTACGAGGCTGGCCTCGTACTGGCGGCAGATCGTCACGAAGGCGCGACCGTACTCCGCTCCAAACACCGTCGAGGGCCCTCAAGTAGCGTCCGATCACGCTACGCTTCAATTCAGTAATCGCAGCAGCTTCAAATACGACGCCATTCCGCGTCGTCGGGTCGCGAGACGCCGCGCTCGCAATAGCGCTGACACCTGTTTTCCCGGTGTGCGGTACAGCACCGGAGGCCTTGGTCACCGGCCAACCTGCACACTTGAACGACCAGTGCGCCGACGAACAACTGGGAGTGCGCCGCTTCGCGCTCGAGTACCATACGCTCGACCGCGTTGCCTCCTATCTTGCCCCAGCGGTGTACGAACGGCGCCCATGCCTTGTTCAGAGACTGGAGAGTCACGGTGGCGGTCGCCGTAACGGACGTACCTCGCGTCGCTCGGAACCTTTCGAGCAGCCGCCTCACCTCGTCGTGGCTGCGTGCGTTCACGAAGGCGCTGCAGTCGTACAGCGCCCACCTCTCCAGCGACTCTGCGTACGTAGTCGAGTCGTCGTGTCGCTCGCTAGTCGCCATCCAAGTCGCCGCACCGCTCAAAACGCAGAATGCTGCGTGCTTTCTCTCTGAAGTGGGGGTGGTGTGACGAGGTCTCGTCACACATCGCCATCGCGTCCAACGTGATGGCCAATCAGCTTGTAGAACATATCTACTGGTTGGCGTGGTCTCAAGACCACGCCGTAAACTTTCAATATCAGAGTTCAATTTGCCTGTTTCGTAGGTGCGGGGCCACATCGGATTGCTGGCGATTTCGAGGATAGGCCCCTGCCTACAGTGTACGCAAGGTAACGAGTTGTCAAAAGCCCGTTACAGATCACGGGTGTGCTGGTCTACTAGCCGAATATTGAGGGGGTTGTGTCGATGTATGGCCTCTTCGGCGTCTTGTTGAAAGTCCTTGTGGTTGCGCCTCAGGTGGTTTAGTAGGTTCGTATACCCGTTGCCTTTATTGTACGGTTTGGTGCACGCGATGCAGTTGTAGAAGCCGTCGCCGACTTCAGCAAACAGCAAGACGCATATGTGGCTTTTTGTGAGGGCCGTGGTGGGCACCGAAAGCGTAGATTGGGCGCGATGAAGTTGCCGATTTGGAATGCGACTAATTAAAGGCTAACTTAGTTCGAGGTGCTTCACCACAGGCGAATGATTAGGACAGATTGATCGACTTCCTCACAATTAAAATATGAATTGTATGTATTCAAAAATGAAGTGCCGCATCACAACTAATCATTAAATTATAAACTTCTAATAAATTTTATGCAATATAATTTTGGAGAGATGGTCGAGTACGTACGAAATGGTAGCACGCTACATCAAGATTCAGCGGGCCTAGTAACCCTAACCCCATTAACAGACGCACTGCTACTTTTCGAGAATAAGTCGACGATGAATCTGCTATTGCAACGTCGGAGACAGGTACCCGTCGTCAAACATTTGCACAACTAAAATTTCAAGGGTATGTCAATCGCGTACTGAAGGTCTCGAGTGCAAATTAAGCCAATGCAGTGTCTCAATGGGGCTTTTTCTTATTCGTTTCGACGAGGCTGTTAAAATGTACGACCTAGCTAGTGAGCGACAGAGCAGAGTGGTAACAACTAGAATACGGCACTAAACGTCACTTGTTATATATCGGGCTAATTCGAGACTGAGCCTCAGTCTCGAGCTCCCTTAGCTATTCTACTCACAAATACTGCTGGTGGCGACCCTCTACAGCTTTTCATAGCCGCACGATCTTTAGATACGCCTTGGGCGACTCCTTGTGCAAGATCCCAACCAGCACTGGCCAGCACCTCGTAACTGATATTTCAAATCGCCACTCTCAAAGAGAACACTTTGCCCCAAATCAAGCATGTAGGTTCACGCTGTGCTTGACACTCTTCATCCCAGTCAATCTTGACAGTCCCTCAGAACGAGCCTTTGCTAATGCCTTCGTAAATAAATCTGCGGGGTTGCCTTCACCACGGACCTTCCACAAATACAAATGTTGTTTCTCCACTTGCTCACGAATGAAATGCCACTTCAACTCAATGTGCCGGGTTCGTCTACTGAAGGTCGGGCTTGTAGCCATTACAAACGACGATTGATTGTCGACACCAAGTGTCAACTTGCGTTTCATCTCAGGTAACAATTCGTTCAAAATGTTCATCAACGCTCTGCCTTCCATTGCAGCTTCACAGGCGGCGACGTACTCTCCTTCAGCTGTGGACTGTGCCACAATTGTCTGTCGCCGAGAAGCCCAGCAAATCGCACCACCTCCTAATATAAATACGAATCCTGTTGTGCTCTTTCTGGTATCGCGGTCATTTCCCCAGTCACTATCCGAGTAGCCGTCCAAATGGACTCCAATGTCACACCTCTCTGACTTACGATAGGTGATTCCCTTGCTAGTCGTACCTAAAACATAGCGAAGCACCCTCTTTGCGGTCCCAACGTGTCTCTCAGTTGGATGGTCAACGTATCGACTTAGTTGACCCACAGCAAACATTTAAATCGGTCGAGTACTAGTTACCAAGTACATCAAGCACCCAACAACTTCACGATAAGGCATCTGGCCCAAGTTGTGGTTGCATTTCCCACTGTCCTTCTGCTCACATGCTTCAAGACGTAGCGTCGTTTCCATCGGAATTGCACTGCTATTCGACTCCTTACTCAAACCAAATATTTCCAACAGTTGTCAGCGTAGTGCTGCTGATCAATCGTAATTTCGCCATCTCGTTGGCGAACTCGAATACCCAAGTACTGATGTAGAAGTTATAAATCTTTGATGCCGTAGTCCTTTTCCAGACTATCGAAGAGATCACATTTAAATTCTTCAGAGCTCGATGCACACAACAAATCGTCGACGTACACCAATACGAATGCCGTTTTGCCATCCTTGCAGTAAAAATACAGGCATGGCTCCAATTTGCACTGAATAATTCATGAGCTTTGAACCAGTTGTCAAGTTCATCGTTCCATTCCTTGCCAGACTGCTGTAGTCCATACAAAGCTTTGTTAACTTCGTACAGACCTGTTCCATTAGAAAATTCCTCAATGTTCTTCAAATACTGCTTGATCTTCAAAGCTTCGTTCAGGTAAGCGTTGTTGATGTCAACCTGCCATATCAACCACTCTAATTGAAGTGCCACTAGCAGCCTGAATGCCGAAAGACGCGCAACAGGAGAAAATTTATCGTCGAAATCAACACCTGCAATTTGTCGGAATCCTCGAGCTCTAGTCTAGCACGAAATCTGATCACATATCCCATCCCGTCCACTTTTACATCAAAGACCCATTTAGTTGTAATGAAGTGCTGTCCTTCCGGAAGTGCCACAATCTCCTTGATAACTTCTTTTTCGCGTAGTACCTCCATCTCCTTCACCATAGCTGCCAGCCATTCACGCGATTGCTTCGACCTCATCGCTTGCCTAAATATGCGGGGTATTTTTATATCATTTTCCCTCCATCTTCTTAAACTCAAGCTCAATGGCATCAATGTGGAATTAACCACATAGTCATCGAGATATATAGGTTTCTTGCGAACTCGGGGCTCATATCTAGGTTTCTTATCTTCGTCACTTCGGCGAATGCGCTGATCTCGTTCCTGACCACGGAGCTTTCGCTTCGATCTCTGTATCGGGACTGGTACCAACGACCAAATCTGGTCCAAATCTGCCGTTTCTCGAGCCACACACTGCTCATCTGTCTCTGTTAGTTCGTACGTCTCAATATCGATCGGCGTTGGCTCGTTATTTTCATCATCGGTCCCATTTTCATCATCTCGATCATGTTGACGGCCATCATTGGTAATACTCAGGTTTGGCTCATCATTTTCACTTTCATGTTCAGATTCATCTCCGGCTTCAGAGCCACTTTGTCCATCTGACTCACTTGAACTGTCACTCCCGGAATCCGGGTCATTTGCATCTTCTGAGCTGCTTGAAGAACTACTATCATCTTCCACGTCATAATCATGGTCACTACCAGAGCTGTTATCCACTTCATCGTCTGCATCTTCACTAGATGTCGGGATTGCTGAGTGCAAATGTAAACGAAACCCACCTGGTCTAGTGTGATGACTACTGCTCCTCATCGACATCGACCTTTCTGCATCGTTCTCATCGTCCCTAGGCTCGTGTCCATCCGATTCGGGTTCAAACTCGTCGTTTTCAGCATCCGACTCCACGTTTTCTTCACTACTAGCATCACTACTAGGTCCAATATCACTTTTGATTATCGTCTTCACCATCTACTCCCTCATCAACAGAATCAAACTGTTGACTTTGTGCCCATCTAGAAATGGCTGAAGGCGCTACTTCATGCCGATCTCGGTACAAAATATTCTCGTTCACTCGAACATCAAACACGACTCGTGCAACATGGTATTGCGGGAAGTAAACTTTTGTACCTACGCGATCCTCTGCGTTTCCCAGTGAGTACCCGATCTCACAGTTATTTGCCATCTTCTTCCGCAATTTACGAGGAATATGTGGCGAAGCGCCTTCCGAGAAAGACGCGAGACCGGAGAACAAGATGGCGACGGACGTACGGTGACCAGGACGGGAAATTTGCGAGGGTTGACGGGGGCCCGTCTCTGGACTGACCCCGATCTAGCAACCCTACCCCGATCTAACAACCCCGATCTGGGATTCGATATGATGGAGTTTCTTTACTCTGGGAGAGCAAGTGCGAGCACACGGAATAATGGGTGGATTTAGTATTTAACATTCACGAAGATACCCGATATCCTAGAACGCATTGCCGTCCCGGAGTAGCTGCAATATTGGTAAAGAGCAGATGGGGAAGCGTGTTACTTTGCATGCATCACATCTGTGCAGCCCTCGTGCGACGTACAGGCCTCACCCGCACCAAATTGTTATAGTTTGACGGTACGGAAACCCAAACCTTTCCCTTACGAAAACTTGAAACCCAACACATGACGAAGCCAGACACTGCTCAAGAGCGTTTAGACATCGCTGCGTGTGTGTGGCAACACAAGCTACAGATAGTTCTGCAGGACCTGAACGAAGGAACTCTTTGAACTGTGCGCGCGCGATTATAATAGTAAGACAAACGTGTTGACCGGTTTAAAGTGTCACATTTAAAATACATTGCCTATAGTTTGGGACACAATAGACCGGACAGAGATTTGCGGTCTCAACTCCAAACGGCAACGGTAATTTATTTGGGGTTGCCGCACATTGGGGCCCGCGTTGGGAGACGACAGTCCCTAAGTTATTTCAAATTGCGATCTCAACCCAATTTGGAGCACGCGTTCAAAGTGAATGACGAAGACGTAGCTACTGGGAAAATCTGCCAATCACAGACCGATTCTGTTGCACCAAGTTAAATACGTATTATATCCGTAAATCCGTAAATAGTACTAGACACGTATTTTGTTCGCGGTACGGATCCGTAAATCCGTAAATAACATCCCCAATCGGACTTACGACAGTGGGAGCTCTTCGCGTGCCTCTCGCAGGTTTTGTTGAGGTGCGCGATCCTGTAAGTGACGCGCCACAGTGCAGTAGTCGAAGCAGCCACATACAATCGTCTACACTTGTTTCCTTCTACTTAGATCTGTCATTCGCTATCTCCTGGGCGGATGGCGAGTCGCAGTAATCTCACCAGACGAGCTCGTACATGTAGTCGAGGGGGCCATTTCGCGCCTCAATAAAGCCAGAGCGGGAGAACAGCACGCCGCCCCACCCACTTTTGGCACTTATCAAATCGAGGTTTTTTTTAAAAAGAGCGAGGTTTTTCACTCCTTAAGTATGCTTTGACTGGGGCCGCATCGCCCGCCAAAGGCGTTATTTTTGCTTTTTCCCTCAGTTTTGAACGGGGCGCTTCAGCCGTCAAAGCCCCAACAAAACCTTCGAGCAGAGGAAGCCCCACCCGCCCTCTCTCTCTCCGCAGCAGTCGCTTCCCCCGCGTGCCAAGGAGCTGAAAGAGGCAGCTTCGATCTCACCAGCCAGGTTTGTGGCTTCCGTCCGTCTCCCCCCCGCCTCTCAGTTGCTCGTATGGCTAATTGCTTTTTGTTCTTTGATCTGCGACCAATAGACGGAATCCTTCGGCTCGTACAGCGTCTCGTAGTCTCTTTTGTATTTAAACCAATCGCCATGGATTCCTTCGGCTTCGACTTTGCCGGTGGAGACCTGCTGGACTTGGGCTCGCTCGGCTCGTGGACCAACAACACGCCCATGAGCAACTCTCCGAATGGTGGGAGCGGAGGCGCCTTACCTTTTAGTGTGGGGACCCCTACGGGCGTCCAGAGTCTGGGAGACGACCCGTTCGCTTCGATGCCCAGTGGTGGAGACAACGACTTTAGCTTTGGAGACTCCCCCAAGCCCTCACCCAGTGCACAGAGCCACAAACCCGCAGATAACGCGACTCCCGCATCAGGGACGACGACGTCTGCGCCTACGTCCAGTGCTCCAAGTACCAGTCAGGGAGGAGATATGACTACCAATTACTTCGGTGCGCAGTTGGAGGCGAGCGTCGCGCCATCTTCTGCTACGACTGGAACTGCGTCTTCTACGGTGACCACAGACGCGTCTTCCTCTGGAGACGACAAGAACAAAATGAACGTAAAGAACGAGAACGACGCAACGAAGAAGGAGACAAGCAGCGCGTCGATGTCTGGGCCGGCGTCCAACTCGACGTCCTCAACAACGAATAGTGCGGCTACGACGTCGTCAGCGCCATTGAAGACGGAGACGGCCAGCGGAGCCACGGCCACATCGACAGCGACAGCCGCAGGTACGAATCCCTCGCCACCTTCTGCGACATCGTCAACGCCTCGACCTACGCCTAGTAGCGGTGCTGCTTCCTCGGCTCCTGTTAGTTCTGGCAATGCCACGAGTAGCAGTGCGACCACCTCCGCGCCGTCTACTACTTCGTCTGCGCGACCGCACATTGGAAATCAGCAACAGCAGCAGCAACAGCAACAACAGCAAATGCAAATGCAGCAGCAGAGACAGCAGCAGTATGCTAATCAGATGATGATGAACCAGCAGAACGGCCAGCCTCAGCAATTTGCTGGACAACCGTATCAGCAACAAATGCACCAGATGCCTGGAGGCGTTAGCGGTGCGCCGCCTACGAGTGCATCTGTTCAGTACATGGGAGGCCAACCCGGTCAGGCTTACAGACCACCGACCTCGTCCTACGAAGAAGAGTTTGCACGTGTGAAGGCGATGATGATGCAGCATCCGGATTTAATCCCTCCTCCGATGGAGGTTCTCCGTATTTCGATGAGCCAGAGTGCTGCAAGCCAGCAGAATATGGCTATGGGCGCAAACGCTTACATGCAACAACGAGGAAATCCTGCAATGGCCCGGGGTGCGCCTGGAAATGCGGCATATGGACAATATGGCAATCCGAACATGATGATGGGTGGCCCTCAGCAGAGCGCCCAGCAAGCTGGTATGATGAATGCAGCGCGGATGCGCGCTGCACAAATGGCGCAGCAGCAACAAGCTCAGCAGCGCGCTTCGGCCGGACGCACCCCAAGTGGTAGCAGCGACTCTCAGGCTGCATGGCAATCGGAAAACGACCTTCCTTTGCGCCGGAAGATGATCGGCAAAATGTACGCTCCCTCTGCGATATCATGCGTATGATTCTTTGACTGACGACCTGCTACTGTGATTGGTATGATACAGTGTTAGTTTGTTGCAGCAGCGGAAACCGGATGCACCGGCTGAGTGGATTCGACGGTTGCCGGATATGGCTAGAAGGCTGGAGGATTCTCTTTATCGTACGGCTAAAAACCGTGATGAGTATGGTGATTTTTCGTCATTGAAGACTCGACTACAACACTTGGCAGTTACGATGGGAGCTCGTGCACAGCACAAAGCTGGTGGAAATCCGCGCGCAGGCGCAGGTGGTGTGCCAGCTAATGCTGGAGCTGCAACCGGCAATGCTGCTATGATGGCTGGAAATGCTCCTCCAGGAATGACAATGAATCCGGGTGCTGCTGGTATGGGCCCTCAAGGACACGTTGTAGGCAACATGCCGTACGGAAACCGAATGACCCAGCAGCAGTTGATGCAGCAGCAGCACTTGCAAATGCAAATGCAGCAGAACCCTCAGATGCGGCAGCAGTTGACTCCGCAGCAATTGCAGCAATTCCAAGAAGCTCAGTTGCAGCGGCGGCAGCTTCAAATGCAACAAGCGCAGCAGCAGGCTCAAATGCAGCGCCAAAACAGCCTGCAACAGCAACAGTATCAGCAGAACCAGGCACTCCAACGCCAGAATTCGATGCGTCAAATGCAGCAACAGCAGCAAATGCAGCAGCAGATGCAGCAGCGACAAAACCCGAACTTCATGCAGCAACAACAGCAAGCTCAGGCCCAAGCTCAAGCACGTGCCCAAGCTCAAGCCCAAGCCCAGCGGAATGGTACTGCGAATGGTGGCGCCAATCAGCAGCAACGCATGAGTGGGGACATGAGTCTTGGTGAATCTTCCGACTTTCTGAATTTAGATCTTTCGTCGTCGCTACTGGGCTCGGATGATCTGCAAGGTGATGGGAGCTCAAGCTTAAATGGGGGTGATGCAATGAAGAACGGTGGCAATGATCCTGCTCATCTGGCGGGACAAAAACGGACGCTCTCACAATCTCAGCAACAAATGGCTGCAGCCGCAAATGCTGCCGCATTCAAGCGCACAAAAGTAGGAGGTCCCGGCCAGGCCGGCGTTCAACCGGGCGCTGCCCAGAACCAGCAGCATCCGGGCGCTCCCACCTCAGGACCTCAAGCCTCACAACCCTCGCAGGCACCTATGCAAAAGCCAGTAACAAGTACTAGTGGCTCTTCGAAGACCCCACCAATGAGTACAGTGAATGCCAAGTAACTCCACCCAATATGAGCGAAAGACGACAATGTGAAGGTGGCTGCAGGAAACAACGACGCAATGAGAACTTCAATGGAAGGACATTATCAGAACGAGCAAGCGGAACACCACTGGACCCCGTTAACAAACTTGGGTCACGGGAAGCCAAAGGGAGGTGGCGGGGCGTGTGTTTGTAAGCTGCGGACCTGCCAATTTCCTGATCTGGTGCGTATTGAAAGGGGCTAAGCTGGCCTTATTTGTTAGTGATGGTGGTTCATCGAACAAGTAGACAAGAGGCGGGTCCAGTTTGTTCTGGAATCCCTCCTCGCGTTCATGGCTCCCCATCAAGGACAGCGACGCTGCTTCAAGCGATGACATAGGACATTGTCAGTCGAGCTGCCTCCGCCAGGTGAGGTGTTTAGCAGAAGCCGACGAGGCTTGAAATGAATCTGTAAAGTGGCGAGATTGGTTCAGGAAGAGGAAGGAAAAGAATGTCAGTTGTGTTATAATTATTTCTTGGTCGCTTTTTGCTCAACATTCATTGCGTACTGGTGCCATTGTTGTAGAGAGAGGTTTGAACAGGTTTAGGCCGATGAAGTCAAGGCAGGGACGGCAGTTGCAGGTCAAAGTGCGTTCTTCGCCAGTCATACACATCTGCCACCGAGTTCTCCTGTCTGGACGCTTCAAGAGCCTTCAACACGGACGACCCAACTCTACAGATTGTGGGTTGCCAGTTAGAGAGATTTGCACGTATTGGACACTAGCAGAAAGAAGACTTACCTTTTCGTGGCTGGGTTCTCGGCCATGTGTGCGTCCAGTAACATGCGCCGGCGATAGGCAGTGATGAGGACGGGAAACGGAATGGCTAGATCACCCAATTTGCCTGCTTGGAGATTCTCAAATAACCGAGCTACAGGGTTGGCAGAAGTGTTTGTCTTCACCTGGCTTAATCGCTTTGACTTGGGGCTTACTCCACACCTCCCTGGCGAGACAGCGGGCCGCTCTGGAGGCCGATGTTTGGGTGTGTGAAGTGGAGGAGGAAACCTTCGCATTCGCTCTCGCTTGACCCGTTCAGGGTAAAGCATGTTCAAAAAGGCGTCGAAGGTGACGCTACCGATGCCATTGAGATCTACTTCCTGAATCAAATGCTGTACGTCGTTGCGATTCCCAGCTAGTCCAACCGATACCAAGGGGTCTTCAAGTTCATCGAGTCCTACTTCGCCGGATCCGTCGGCGTCCAGCGAGTCAAACCAGCGCCGCATGAGAGCTAACTGCTCGCGAGTTGCTTTGAGGCTACTGTTTCTGCCATGCTTATCCAGCCATCGATGTTGGAACCACCGCAGCTCGTCCAGATTCGTCGAACTGAGAGCAGCCCCGTCACATTTTGCAATACCCTCACCACTCGGTGTTGGAGGAACCTCAGTGCCAGATATCGTGCTGGGACTCACTGGGTTGTCATTGTTGTCGGTGCTGGGGCTGCTTGGGCTTTCAGGGGCGCTAACGTCGGTCGGTTGAGGCTCGAGCGATGTCACTACTGCCGTTTCTGGTCGTGCTGTGCTGGGCAAAGGACTTGGAGGTCCTAGTAAATCGTAACGTAGTTGACCTCGATACCGAGATGGTGGCTACCAACAGATGACATGAGCTGAAGTCAAAAGAATGTAGACGATCATAAAAGCCGAGAGCGAACGCACCCGTCGAGGACTTCGAGGCGATGGCTCGATGGCTTGAGTACTTCGCCACGCGGGACGATGCAACGTCGAGTCCGTAGAAGACGCAAACGGCAGAACCTTTGGCTTCATCGGTGATGCAGTCGATGATTTCGTAGATGGCATGCCAAGCAACCAGAAGAAAAGTGGGCTCAAAGCAACATCAACACGAAAGCGAGGATGGGCCGCTATAAATGGCTACATATTGATGTAGCCATCTCGGTGGTCGTCCATTTATGTTTGTCACATCAATAATCCGTTGGACCAGTCAATAATGAAGCTCGTAGAGGTCACCGCAGATGAGCACCTCGATCCTGAGCTGCTGGAGGCTCAGCAGCGCTTCGTGGCGCTGGAGTTCCCCGCGCAATTCGGTTCCAAGGTCATGAAGCACCTGTCGACGAGTTTTCAGCCACTCACGGAGCTCGGATTCGCCCACCTCAAGCGTTTGAGAAAGCACTCGGAAGCTCCGAAAACGCTCGTGGCGCTCGTTTGTCCCTTGAATTCCAATGATCCGGACGCTGCAACGCCCTCCAACGAGTTGCAACAATTGGAGAAGATGTTTGAGGCTCGTCTCACGACTGCGGAGGCGCTGAAACTCGCGCCACGAACTCGTGAGCTCTTTGAGAAGCACACGAAGAACTGGCCGCTGATCTTCCACGCCAGCGTGGAGGAAGCTGCAGCGTTGCCGCCAATCGAGGAGCAGGAGAAGGAAAAGATGGAGAAATATGTGAAGGTGGCGGTGCAGTGTGGACAGAGAGTCAAGACGGAGAGAAAAGAGATCTGGAGTTGTGCTATGGGCGCTGTGGTGGTGGACCCGGAGGCAGACGAACAGGTTGCAACGTCGGAAGTGAGCGGTGAGTCGCAGGACAAATTCAAGTTTGCGACGCTGTACCATCCCGTGATGGTGGCAATCGATGCAGTGGCGGAGCGTGATCGCCGACGAGAAGCTGAGGTAGACGAGGAGGTCGCTTGCAAAAAGCAAAGGTGTGGGGAAGGAGACGGCTCTGTGACGACTTTGAAGCAGCAGAGTGACGAGATTACTTCGGGCAAGAAGCAGAATGAATCGTACTTGTGCACGGGATACGATGTGTACTTGGATTGTGAGCCGTGTGCGATGTGTGCAATGGCACTTGTGCACAGTCGCGCTCGCCGTGTAGTTTTTGATCGCGCTAATCCTAAGGACGGTGTGCTGCTGAGCTCTTTTAAGCTGCACACTATCAAATCGCTGAACCACCACTACCGCGTCTTCCAGTTGGTTCTTCCAGCTGAAGAAAGAAAATAGAGTAGATGATAGAGTACCTGAAACGAATAGAGAGGTCTGTCTTGTATTAAATACATCTTTACCACGACAAGTGTAGGGATGTCTGCTAGTATAGGTTAGTAAAGAAGGAGGATCAAACGAAGCTGGCTGAATCGGGATTCCAAATACTTGAACGGAAGAAAAATCTATGTTGCAAAATCCTTGCTCATGGCCTCAAGTCTTGGCACGAGCTCGTTGAAGGTCGGACGCTGGTCCTGCTTCTTGGTCCAGCATTCTTCTAATAATCGTGCAAGCGCCGTAGGTGTACCATCGGGAACTGTCGGGCGTAGATTTCCACCAGCAACACCGTTCATAATGTCACTCGAACCTAGATCCGGGTAAGGCTCTCCCCAAGCCAGTGCCTCCCACACAATGATCGAGAAACTGTAGACATCGCACGGGGTGCCATATTTCTCACCACGTAGCACCTCTGGTGCCACCCACAGCGGGCTACCACAGATTGACATGGTCTTGCCAACGTCACGGAATTTGGATAGGCCAAAGTCGCCGATCTTGGTACGCATCCGGTCGTCCAAAAGGATGTTCTGAGACTTGAGGTCGCGGTGAATCACGATCGGATTGTGGTTATGCAGGTATGCCAGCCCCTTTGCCATGTCAAATGCCACACTGTACGCAAGACGCAACTGTCGCGCTGTGTCTGGACGCGGCATTTTGTGGTAGATGTCGAAGAAACTTCCATTCGCTAGCAGCTCAGTAACGAGCAACAACGTTGGAGGCTTGGAGCAGGAGCCCATGAACAACACAATGTTCGGGTGGTGCAGACCCTTCATGATGCTGCACTCTTTCTCGAACTCAGTCAATGTGTTCTTGGGGACACCACTAACGTGGAGCTTCTTAATGGCGACAGGAGTGCCGAAGTAGCTGCCCTTGTACACCACGCCAAACACACCGCGACCGATTGCTGCATCCACGATCAAGTCCTCTTCGCGAATGGATAGGCCATCGTCATCCGCAGGCGCATTCAAGGCGCTAACGATCTTCCGGTCAGGGTAAATGATGTGATCCTCCCATTTCTCATCGCCGCAGTGCTTGGTTAGAATAGATTGCAGCGTGGAGATGATGATGGAGAAGGAAGGTCGAGCATAAATCTCGGCACTCCAGCACCTGGTCATCAGATTGTAAAGATCCTGCATGGCATCTCCAGGCGGTAGTTCTAGCGCCTGGAAGTCGGTAGGGCGTTTTCCAGCCTGCACCACGAAAGGAACAGCATCGACCGAGATTGAATTGTAAGGAACCGAGTTGCTCAAAGCCTCGAACAAGATCACACCGAAGCTGTAGACATCTGCCTTCTCAGTGTGATCCTCGCCTTTAAACACTTCGGGTGCAATCCAGACGCTGGAACCGATAAACACACGGGGTACATTCGCTTTGGCACTTGCGTTGGCGGCAGCTGCCACGCCAGACTCGTTTTGGTCTTCTCGGAAGGCTTTCAGCTTGGAAAGGCCAAAGTCTGAGACCTTACAGCGCCAGTCGGCATCAATGAGCAGGTTAACACTCTTAAGGTCTCGGTGAAGAATGGGTGGCTTGCTCGAGTGCAAGAAGTGCATTCCACGACTCGAGTCTACCATCATGCGCAGCAATAATGACCAATCGATCTTGACGTCTTCGCTGTGAAGGACGCTGTAGACACTACCCTTTGGACATAACTCCATCACAAGTCCAACGAATTCTGGGTGAACCATGACACCCATGAACATGACCACGTTCGGGTGACGCAGTTGTGCCATAACGCTTGCCTCGGACCCGAAGCTGGTTACGATGGATTTCGTGTCTCCTTGCAGTGTGATCTTCTTGACAGCCACACGCGTCTCCTTCCACGAGGCAGCATACACACAACCAAATGTACCTTCGCCTAGTTCTTCCTTTACCAAGACGTCCTTAGGATCAATGTGGCAGTTTGCACTGAGAATGCCGCCAGCATTGTTTCCACTGTCGGGTGATTGATCCGCAGCACCACCGCTGAACCAACCTGTCATTTCCATCGTCATTTGTACCATCACATTTTCTTGGGCAAGTCTCTCAGTCAACACGAAATCACGCCGTTCTTCATACTCCCAGTTCCATGACAGAAAGCAGAGCAGGATTGAGTACATGATGATAGCCGCGCTGACAGTACCTGGGGCACTTAGTTGCTCCGAAGTCGTTTTGCTGGCAAATCGCACCCACGCCAAGATGAGGAAGAAAATACTGGAGCATACCAGCACCGTGGTAGACTTCAGGAACGTCAACCCCGTCGAACTCGTGATACCAAGCGAGAAAATGAACTGCACCCAGATATTGCGCTCACTCACCATAGTCCCTGCAGCGGTGGTGTCGAGTAAAGCACTAATTTGCCCAACAAGGCAGACCAGTGTTAACCACCTCATGTGCGTCATGAAGAACCGCTGGAAGAAAATGACAAGTAACCCCATCAAGGTGACGATGCCTGGGAACACCATGACGAGAGGTAGCTGCGTCCATTTGCCACCATCTTCATTGTTGGTCTTGAAGCTCACCTGCATGACCACCAGCAGCGGGATGAAGAATGCCGTGAATCCGGCACCAAACTTGAGTCGCGTCTGGTACTTGACACACCTTGCCACCGAAAACCGTTGCTCCATTTCTGCATTGGAAAACTGCAGGGACACAAATGAAATACCGATGTCCTCCTGACGGCTCGGGGCCGAGTTTTTCCTGCTGTTTCGAGGACGGAAGAAGTTGAGCTTGAGGTCCTGCATACTCGCGCCCATGATGTGCAGGCGAGTCCCTTTTTGTGGCGACGCCGGAGCACTCCCTGGGTTTTGCGATTTCGGAGAAATGGGTGCTGCATTTGTTGGAGAGCTGCTGTGGTGGTTGGTGCCACTGCGTCCACTGCTGCGTGCCATCTCGATCACCTTGCCGGAGTCGTCCTTCGGGATCACTTTCGACATGGACACCCGTGTGGGCGCGTCTGTCATTCTAGTGTGCCCCGTGTGGAAAAGTGGGAATGGAATCATCCCGCGTTTCGGCGGCGGTTGCGCCGCCTGCTATCGGCACGCTTTTTTTGGTTCGGTGGCTGCCGCTGGTCTTGCTGGAGCTATCTGTGTACGGCGTATCGACAAGGTTCACGCTGCCGGCTAGCAGTTTCTTGCCTTGCCGAGCCAAATCGAGCGAGCCGACGAAGCGAAAACAGATCTGCGGGAGCTGCGAGCAACTTGCAAACTGGATGACATCACGTTGGTACCATGACATCGGCCAAGAATAGTGGAATACTCGTTCTCGTCCTCACACCTGGGACCAATTCGCTTGGAGTGCTGATCCTCGTACCTGCGGGCTGAAGCCACTGACGCATCTAGTGAGTGAAACTGCGGGCTGGATGAGGGAACGAGGCTGCGAGTGCATCATTTCACGGTCTCCCATTTTTCCGTTTGTATATTACGACGAAGGCGCAGGTTTGATGACCTTCGGCGACGTCTCAATCGGGTCGAGTGTGAAGTTGCCAAATGCCCCACGACGGAATTCCAGCAGCAGGAATTGAGCCGCTAGACGGTTCTGCTCATCCGGTTCTTTGCCGAGCGCGCCGCAGCGTTTGTACACCAGTCGAAAGAGCTCCCCAATGTCGTCCGTCGGGCCTGGAAGCTTCAGCGCGTCCACGTACCGCGTCGACTTGATCTGGTTGAGCAAGAAGAGCATGTAGTCTGCAATTAACTCGGTGCCCACAACTTCGTCTTTGATCGCTCCTGTCAACGCCAGACGCATGCCAGTCTCGGCCGATGGGATGTTGGGCAGCATGACACCCGGCGTATCCACCACGTACACCGCCGGTTTGTCATTCACCTGCAATAAAATAATCACCACCGTCAATAACCTGTACTCTCTTCTTCTTCCTCCACCCAATTCCTACCTTAATGATGTCGTTGCGGACGGTGACACCGGGCGTGGGCCCCACCGTAGCTCTCTTCCTGCCTTTCGCCAGTTTTTGCGAGTTCGACAGCCGTCGGAACTCATTAATAAGGGACGATTTGCCCACATTGGGGATACCCACCACCATGACCATGGAGCCTGCCGTGCTCTTGAATTGGGCGCCGCTGTGTTTGTTACACCATTGCAGAATGGCCTGCAGTCGCTTGCCTTTGGTGACGGACGTGAAGAGGCAGTCGGTGGCTTGTCCGAGCTGCTCTTTGCACTGCGTCTCCACCTTTTGCTGCATATTGGAGTTGGCCAAGTCGCTCTTATTGAACACCACGAGACGTGGCTTGGACTTGCCGAATGCCTCTTCCAGCACGGGATTGGCGGAGCTCCAGGGGATGCGAGCGTCGCGCACCTCGATTAAAACGTCCACGGCGTCCATCTGCGCCACCATTTGGCGTCTAGCCAGAGCCATGTGGCCTGGGAACCAGTTCACCTTGGCGGGGTACAGGAACTTGGACCGGAACGCACTCATTTCCACGCAGGACGACACTGACGCTGGCCACAGAAGAAGGTGAGAGCTGATTGGATATCGGTCGGTACACTGGGAGCTAAATATTAATATTTAGCTGTAAAAACGACTACCGGTACTATTAATAACACTTAGCTGTAAAACGACTACTAGCAATTAGCTTCAATTAAGACTGATTAAGGTCTACATGTAAATGTTAGCAAGCCAAGTATTAATAGCTAGCTGTACTAATATATAGCTATAAAACGACTACTAACATTTAGTCTATATAAAACTGATTAACCTTTAGCAATCAATCTAATAGTTAGATCGTATTCCTAGCATTTAGCGATTAGATTGATTGCTAAAGGTTGTCAATTGACCGAGCTGAAGGATATTAATATTATTATTGTCAATAATTTATTGGGCGCCTGTGCTTTAGTCTCCAGTCGTTCATGGACTTCCCGCCAGCAGACTACTTGGATTTACAATTTGCAGGGGGGGTAAAAGAATTCATACTGTCAAATACGCAGTCATTTTGTGTGTGGCGATTGCTCGCAGTTGCGGTTCAAGTTGTTGGTGGCATACGGAGGAACCGTGATCTGAGTGTAGGTAGCTAATACTTAAGTATGCGAAAGCGACACCGGAGTGTGGTGACCGGTCCGAATTTCAATTTCAGGACGTGAAAATGTCGGGAGTCGAGGTGAAAGTGAAGGGCTTGCCCACCACGAAGAAGAGGTCGCCGGGTTCAATTTGGAGATCCATCGGTGGGTTGATGAAGACGCATGGATGTGGCAACACCACGCCGCGCTCGGGTCGCCATAAGCCAATGCACGTGCAACTTGCCTGGGGAAAACAGTCCGAACAAAAGGTTAGCGACTTGCTCGAAGACACAATGTCAAAACAACAAAACACGGAACGAACCATGTCGAGGAATTTCCGGAAGCATTCGCCGTATTTGAGCGCGACCAATTCATCGGGAGCCTCAACTTGAAACAATCGGCGTTCTCTGCAAAGCAACCAAGGAAGTTAGTATCAAGATGGATAAATGAAGCATGACAACTACATGACGTACTCCAGGTCATTGATACTGCCGTTGATGAGAAGGTGGAGAAACTGCGTGATCCACGGTTTGCGATAGCATTCACTCATGAGCGCGTCAATCATCGAGTTCATGAACACTCGTCCAGACGCAATGAACTCTTCCAGGACAAAAGACGAGTCGGTGTTACCATCACCTTCATCAAGTGACGTCCAGAATGAGTCTCGACGAGATATTGCCGACACCACACTATCGTGACGAGGTGAACGGTACGAAGTGCTACGGATCACGAGCGCCGGCAACCCAAAGGCCGAGCATGTGCGCCGGTCATTGGCCAGCGAACTCAGCAGCTTGACGTTGGAAGATTTGTCCAGCTCGACCACCAAGTTGGGCATCCGCGTTCGCTGGCTAATCTCCACGATGTACCGCACAATAGTAATTGCGTCCGCGTCCACCATGTTGGGGTCAGAATACTGCGCCTCGGACGCTTGCGTGAGAATGAGAACGGAAATCGCCGAGCGGATGTTGGTCTTCTTGAGATCGCTAAAATTCACAGGCGATCCTTGCACGAAGTACACGTCGCAAAATCCGCGAAGACGTTCAAACTCGCGCTCGTCAATCACATCGGACGCGAGGAAAACTACAGCAGGGGATAACGTATCGTCATCCAGAAGTGGCGCCTCTCGAATCGTTTTGATAAAGTGATACGTGTCGGACGGGAACCCGCACACGACAATGTGGTCGGTCACGTCTTCAGGGACACCAAGCGCTGCAAATCGATCGTACTCCGACATTTCACCCATAAGTCGGTCATCAGAGCTTGCGTTGTAGCCCGCGGACTCTCTTTCGACTAAGCCCAATGCAGCTTCGACGTCGTAGTCTTCCGCCACAGTGTACAGGTTGATGATACTTTCTCGAATCTGCTCGACCTCGTCGCCCAACGCTGGTTTGATCTTCTTCATCTCGAGCAAACTGTTGCTCGACATCGATTTTCCTTTGCGTCGCACACCCTTGCGGTAAGATAGGATTTGTTCCGGCGGGATTTTCATGACACCCTCGACCGCGTTGGAGCCTTTCGCGATGGCGTACACTTTGCAGCACAAGTTCGGATCGGCTGTAGCGCCCAGTTTGAATTCCATGTCCATGAATCGCACACCACTGTCGGTCAGCATCGCCAACGGGATAATGGATGCTTTGTCGTAGAGGAACCGAATGAGATCGCCAAAAGTGAGACCGGAAAATGTGCGCGGGATGTCGACGAGAAAGATGCCGTGCATGTATCCGTGCAGATACTGACGCTGCCATTGCAGAGACGAATGGTGACTGTCCAGGTCGCTGTTGCAATGCGTCAGCAAATTCAGCAAAAGCGTCGGGAGGCCGTTTACCTGGCAACTTCGCCCTAGGATGCTGAACTTGAGCATTCCAACCACCACAACGTCACTGGCCCCCATCTTGAGCAGCGTGGCGGCATTGCGCGAGTTGATAATTTGCGCGTAAATTGGGCAAGTGGGGTTTCCGCGGCGTAGCGCAATTGTTATAAGTGCACAACATTGATCAGCATGCTGAGGACGCAAAGACTGTCGATTCACCAAAACGTAGCAGGCACTCGCATCACTTAGCACAGCTCGTGTCAAATCCTCATCTAGCATCGGTGATCCAACGATATACTGGACTTTGCTGTCATGAGCATGTAGCACTTTGTTGATTTCAGGTGTGGGTGGAGCTGCGTTGAGAATGACTACTCGCTCGTTCCAATTCAGATTGCTGGAGTGGAAGAATTCGCCGAAGAAGACGGAGAGAGTATCGGCATTTACATATCCCGTGAGAATCACATGCGGGTGGAGCTTGGCCTCCGAATACGCAGACGAATAGTCCGTGTGAGACGTGATGGTCGCCTGGATGCGGTTGACTTGAATCGGCACAACAATAAAGGTAAAAAGGATGACGAAGGCTATGACAAATTTACCGCTAGTCGACACTGGAGAGATATCACCGTAGCCCAGAGTCGAGATGCTAACCACCACAAAGTAGAGCAAATTCGGGAACGACAAATCACGACATTTGCACACACGTGGCTCATCATCGCACACTTCTAGACAAGCTTCCGTAGCCTGCACCACACCAGCAGTAGTGAAGACAATCGAGACGATAGTAAGCATGGCAGCCGTAGCTTGCTGTTGAAGAGACGAAGTTGCAAATTGCACAAGACGAAAAATACGAATGAAGCGCAACGGACGCAGCATTCGAGAGATTTGGGGAAGCAAACTCGTGGAGGTGATGCTTGGGGTACTGGCCGTAATGAGGTCGAACCATGACGGTATCACAACAGCAAATTCCACCATTGGGAAAAAACTCACAATGTACTCGAGTCGATCAAATGCCGCGTACACGTGCACAAGATACCTACAATAAGCAAACTCAAAAAATATTATAAAACGAGAAAACCCAAGAAGGGGAACAATAGAGAACGTACTCGAGGGTGAACACCAAGTTGAGGCTAAAATCGACCTCTGTTCAAAGAAAAAAAATAGTTTAAGAAGATCTGTAAACTTCATAAAAAAAAGTTTTTCACGGATAGATACCTTGCATCCATGAGTCGAGTCCGATGCGAAGCCCAGTCCAATTAAGACTCACATGGAAAAGAGCTTGGAATGTACTGAGAATAGCCATCGTGGCCCGGAAAATGTTTCCTGCCAAAGAGCTTTCCAGGTTGCGCTGCACCCATTCTCGTACAGGTTCACCAGTGGATCTTTGGACCAGATACACTCGAGGTTTGCGCTTGGGTCGAGTCACCACCACTTTGTTTCGGCTGGAAATGGCATGGCGAAGATGTTTGGGCACCTTCTTCTTGGTCACGGATGGAGACTCGGACATTTTCACTCGACTCGGCCACTTGAACACTGACGCTACTAGTCGCGACGGTTCATTTTACGATCCAAGCACGTACCAAAAGGTTTAGCAAAATCAACAATTGTAGTCACTACTGGACAAAGTTTCCTATGACATCTCGAGTCGACCGCGTCTCGGTCACTACGCTGACAATCGTGTGTTGCAATGACTGCGTTAGATAAAGTATCCTGAAAATTTTATTGCATAATCAACATACACTTTCGACCACGAACTGGTTAATATCAACTACATGCACGTGAAGTATAATAGTATCAATTGATGTTGTAGGCTAAAGCAGCACCGTGACATTGAGGCGCCACAGATCCGACCACATGAAAGTATCAGGAAAAACCAGTCTAGCTGTTTCCTTTACAGTGTTGCCGTCCACCTCGTACACGTAAGCTCGGACGAAAGATATCCTAAACACTTTGATCATCACGATCGCCAGCAGATTCTTGATGCTCACGAGAAATTTTTCGTTTACAATCACGTATCCGGAGCAATACACGCCATCAGCCGAGGCAAACTTCATACCTTTGAAATACACGTAGTTGTTGTAGTCCGAGATGAGACCAAAACGCGTCTGAAGCTCAGCACCAGTCGAGATCTCGAAGTTGGTAACAATTCCTCTCAAAGACGTCGCCGTCTTCTCGTTACCTGAGGTATCGGTACTTATGCTTGAGCGTGGCCGCGATTTGTCGGGGTGGTAGCATCGATACATCTTGCGAGCAATGGCAAGGGAAGATATTGCTACCAGTAAATATGTCGTAGGAAAAAAGGAAGCAACGATGAAGATTGGGTCTTTCGCTGGAAACTCGAATGACGACCATAAGCGCATTGGTGACATATCGGCGACCGTGGACGTAACTTTCGCAACACCAAGGCTCCACTGAATATCCGAATATGTCGTAATTTTTTCCACTACAGTAGACGAAGTGCGTAGCAAAGTCAATCGATAGTTGTGGACAAACTCAAACAGGAAAATTGCAATCGACGAGTCGATTCGCTCTCGGAAGATAGCGCTGATAAATCCCACCAAGCTCAAGAACACGACCATAATATCAGCATGCATGATTTCTTTGTGCACTTTCACCGTTTGAGATCCCGTCAGAATCGACGCTCTGGACATCGCGTACTCGTTCACCGACCAAAACGAGTCAAGGAAGCACGAAATAATTACTAGAACGCCGCGCAGGACGAGGCTTGCGGTAGACAGTGAAGCAAACGGGTCGCCAATCCAGACTTTGCCCGATCGAAGTTTTTGGTACATCACAAGGAACAGGACGATCAGCGAGTAGATTGTCTGCAACCCAAACACAAAGTGAATGCAGTGCACCCACGCCCATGAGTCAAAAGTTACGGCCTCTCCGATCCATTCCCAGCGTGTGAGAGCAGTCTTAGCATTCAATCCGTCGAGTATTGAGTACATGACGCGAATATTTGCTTGACTTCCACCAGTGAAGAAACCTCGTTTCCTCGCTGTGATCAGGTTCTTAACGGGATGTGTCAACGGGTTTCGTGGGATACTTCGGAGTTCGAGGAAACTTTCTTCTGTTACACCCACCAACTCATACGTCTCAAAGTTAGGCAAACGCTGGTACGGGTACGTCGTTGCAACCACGTAAAACTGCTGCACTTGTTCCGCTCGCATGTCGTGTACAAGAGTGAGCATTCCCACAAGTGCTGGACCTCGTTTCTTAAGACTTCGCACCTCGTACTCCTGCACATTTAGCGACATTGTTACGAGGTGCAAGTCGGTCGAGTCAGTTAGTGAGCGGACCAAATTGAACACTCGCACTGCTGACGGATCGCCCACTTGAATTTGCCTGAACGTACAATCCACGACTACCAGCACGAGCTCCATGTCGGCAAGCGCAGTGATGTTGTACTCTGTATCTGCTACAATGGCTCGATATCCATTGCTCAGAAATTCGTAGTTGTAGATTTCAGGATTGAAAAGCGGCACTTCGGAGCAGTTTTCACTCGAAGTCTTGGTTGCCGACTCGAGGAATAATGCAAAATCCCGTGGTGTTGTATCGCCGTGAAGTATGTCGTGAACCAGTGGACTGTCGTGAATCAAACCATCGCCCAAGTAGCCTTCGATGAGAGATGATGGAAACACTCGCAAGGTTTCAGTTGGGTTGTGGGCACCAGTCAATACTTGCAGCGCCCACCAAGTTGCTGACATGGAGACGTAAACGTACTGGACCGCAGCAGCAATCGCCGCCAGCCTTCGGGCAAGGTTGAATATATGCCACTTTGCCAGCGCTCGTTTCGTTTTGCCTTGTACAGCGACGAATTGGCTCTCACGAAGTGCCACAGTTGAATCTAACGAACTTTTGCGAGGCCCGGCACGACTCGGGCGAATGATAGCGTTTATCATTGACTTTCCTGGCGAAATACTCTTGATAGTAGTTCGATTTTTGGTTTCAAGACGGGCGCTGGTTGTACTTCGCTTCATCGCGACAAGAAGCAAAATAAGGACTGGCTGAAAAACTCATCCTTCAGTTGGCATGGGATGTTGCTCGCGTGCATGATTAGTTAGTTGCATATTAATCTTGCTTTGTGATAAAGTCTATTGTTGCTGCTTGCAACAATCTCATGTTTTACATTATCCATAACACCCATTTGGGACGATGCGAATCGGAAGTGCTGTACTTACTTCAGAGTACTGCACGTTTTGTGACTAACCAAGTTCACAATTTGATTAACGAGAACGAGGTGTTCAATCCAAAAGTTAGGAAGTAGTTCATGGTAATTTGCGATTCTAGAGCAGGACTGTGACGTTGAGTTGCCACAAATCGGACCATAGCAGAGTAGTCGGGTAAACTAGTCTAGCTGTTTCCTTGACAGTGTTCCCATCGACTTCGTATGCGTACACGTTCGTAAACCGAGCGTGGAATGTCTTCATCAGTACAATCTCCAACAGGTCCTTAATGCTCGCGAGGCACTTGCCGTTCACGATCACGTACCCGGAGCAAAAAACACCGTCCGCCGATGCAAATTTCATACCTTTGAAGTAAACGTAGTTGTTGTAGTCGGAAATGAGCCCAAAACGAGACTGCAGCTCAGCTCCAGTCGAGATTTCAAAGTTGGTGACGATGCCTTTCAGTGTCATGGCAGCTTCTTCGTTGCCCGAAGTGTCCGTACTTTGGCTTGAGCGCTGGCGAGTTAGTTCTGGGTTGCAGTAGCGATAAATCTTACGCAAAATGGCGAAGAACGATATGCCCACAACCAAGTATATCGTAGGGAAGAAGGAAGCGACGAGGAATAGAGGATCCTTCGTCGGAAACTGGAACGAAGACCACATTCGCATTGGAGACATTGCAGCAATTACAGGAGTTATCTGCCCAATGCCGATGTTGTACTGCGCAGCCGAGTAAAATGTGACTTCTTTCACGACGGCAGGTGAAGATCGAAGCAACTGCAATCGGTACTTGTGGACGAACTCGAACAGAAAGATTGCAACCGATGGGTCTATCCGTTCTCTGAAAAACGCGCTGATAAAGCCAACCAAAGTGAGATAAATCACCATTATGTCAGCATGAACCAGTTCCTTGTGGACGCGAAGTGTCGAAGAGCCCGTTAGCATCGAAGCTCTGGACATTGCAAACTCGTTAACTGACCAAAACGAGTCCAGGAAGCACGAGATGATTACCAAGATACCGCGTAAAACAAGACCAGCAGTAGACAAAGTCGCAAATGGGTCGCCAATCCAAACTTTGCCCGAACGAAGCTTCTGGTACGTCACCAGCGATAGCACAATCAAGGAATAAATCGTTTCCAAGCCGAAGAAAAAGTGAATACAATGCACCCAAGCCCACGAATCAACTGTCGAGGATGCACCAATCCACTCCAAACGCGTCAAAGCCGTCTTCGCAGTTAATCCGTCGAGTAACGTGTACATTACGCGGACGTTTATCTGACTGTCGCCGTTAAAGAATCCCCGCTTCCTTGCTGTGGTTAAACGTTTGATGGGTTGCGTTACCGGATCCCTCGGAATGCTGCGTAGCTCCAGATAACTATCGTTCGTGACCCCAACATACTCGTAAATTTCAAAGTCGGGTATACGCTCGTACGGATATGTCGTAGCGGCAATGTAGAATTTCTGGACGTCCTCGTCTCGCATGTCGTCAACAAGGGTGAGCAAGCCAACAAGAGCTGGTCCTCGCTTTTTGTGACTGCGTACCTCGTACTGCTGCACATTAAGGGACATCGTTACGAGATATGTGTGTTTGGGATCATGACGAGCACGCACCAAGTTGTACACTCGGACGGACGAAGGATCACCCGACTGAATCTGCTTGAACGAACAGTCCACCACCACCACCACCAATTCCATGTCGTCCAGAACTGAAATGTTGTACTTGGTACTGGAAACCATTCGAAGGTACTGCTCGCTCAGGAAATTGTAGTTGTAAATGGCCGAGTTGAAGAGCGGCATCCCAGAACAGTTTGTTGTTGACGTTTGTGTTTCGGACTCGAGGAACAACACGTACTCTCGAGGGTTCGTGTCACCACCCAGCACGTCACGCACCAGAGGACTATCACGAATCGGACCCTCGCCCAAATACCCTTCAATGAGTACCGATGGCATCACTCGCAGGGTTTCGGTCGGGTTCTTCGCACCGCTCAGCACATTTAGCGCCCACCACGTGGCCGACATGGACACGTACACGTACTGGATGGCAGCGGCGACTGCCGCGAGTCGGCGTAAAATGGTGAATACCTGCCACGTCATAAACTTTTTCTTGGCCTTGAAGCGCACCGAGATGTAGTCGCTGTCACGATGCAAAGGTGTCTTGTCGAGCGAGCTGATTCTTGGTCCCTTGTACGACGGCTGCACTCGCGTCTTCATCATCTTCGCACTTGCTTCCACCTTCGAGAGGTTTGATCAGCTCTTGTTATCGAAATGAGAAATGGTCCAGTCTCAAATGAGGCGAGTGGGGTATGAAGTTTGGTGCCGTTGTTGCAGCAAAGAGCTGCGAGCTGCTGTAGTCGCACGCCAAATCAATTCCTCTTGCCTCCCGCTTCTGTGACAAACGCAACGGCCGCATCTCGTGTGAATTAGTAGCACAGTACAGTCCCCAAAAGGAGCACAATACAACTTCAACATCTGGACGGAGATGGGTTTCGGTGTTCCACTTCAGTAACACACCATCTGTACATAATCTCAGGTGATCGTACACCACATCCTCTACCACAAACATTCCGAAAATGACGTCAAGACGCACAAGTGTCCGAGACGCGATGAGGCGCTCAGCTGCGTCCTCCGCCCCACAGGCGTCCGCTACGGCGCGTACGCTGCGTCTGGCACGTCAATCCGGCGCCTTGAACTTGTCCTCGAAGGACCTGCGCGTGTTCCCAGAGGAGGTTTTCCGCCTTTACGAGTCGCTGGACGAGGACGAGCGCAGTTGGGAGTGTGCCGTGCTCAAGAAATTAGACCTAAGGTGAAAATTGTTAGGGTTTGTACTGTGAATTTTGTCAATTGGACTGACGACGAATCTTATTCCGTGACAGTTACAATGAAATTGCAGAGCTGCCGAGCCAAGTGGAGACGCTCAAGTACCTCGTGAGCTTCAAGATGCGCCACAACCGACTGCAGCAATTGCCAGTGGCTGTGTGGAATTTAGAGACGCTCACGAGTCTCGATCTTAGCAAGTGAGGAATTGTACAAATGGGAATTTTGTGCTTTATGAGAGATTAATTTTATTTGGTGTTTTGCTTATTGCTGCAGTAATGAGCTGGAAGGCTGTTTACCAGAGCAATTGGGCAAACTGGACAAGTTGCGGGAGCTGGGACTGGAAGGCAACAGGTTAGCGCAGCTGCCAGCGTCTATTGGGGGACTGGCCCATTTGGAAGTGCTACGTGTCGAGAACAATCAGTTGACGTCATTGCCGTCAACGATTGGGCGTCTTCGCAACCTGAAGACGCTGTCGGCGCAGTCGAACCAGATTGTGGAGTTGCCTCAATCATTTGGCTCACTTACGGGATTGCTGACTCTTGATCTGAAGAAGAACTGTTTGGTATCGGTGGGTGACGTCTTTCTCGACCTGACTGAAATCAAGTTTATTGATCTGCGGCAGAACAAGCTTGACGTTTTCCCACTTTTGCCGGAGAATAACGCGAGTCTGGATCAGCTCTTCCTGGGATTCAATTTACTGCATGAAATTCCGGATGAGGCGGTTCTTTGTGTGAAGGAGTCGCTGACAGTGCTTGATGTGCGTGACAACAAACTTCAGCGTTTATCGGACAGGATTCCGCAGTTGTACCGACTTAAGACGCTGGATCTCACTAACAACGATCTGCACGATTTGCCAGCGGGGCTTGGGTACTTGAAGTATCTACATCACCTTCTTGTTGAGGGAAACCCGCTGCGATCAGTGCGCCGGTCGATTATTTCTGCAGGAACTGAGCCATTAAAGAAATATCTGAGGACGCGCGGAGGCCCACCTGAAGGCGTCGATGCTATGGAGGAAGAAATCGATGAGTTCGCAATCCGTCAAAAAGAACTGGAGCAGGATGAACCCATGGCAGAAGAACCGCCACTCGAGGATGACTACTTATTCCGTGATGCTGCAGCATCAGGAAACTTGCAGCTCGTTGGTATGAAACTGCAGCATCTTCCAGATCAACTTCGTTCCGCAGGGAAGTACCGACTCGGCGAAACCCTTCTTCAACTGAACATGTCCAAGAACTGGATGCAGGAGCTCCCCGAATTGATTGGCGAGCTGACGTCTCTCCGCACCCTCATCGCTGAGCAGTGTGGTTTGAAATTTGTTCATCCCTCCATCGCGATGCTCCCTCGTTTGGAACATCTCCGACTCGCCAAAAACTCTTTAACGACAGATGCTGTTAATGCAATGCTAGCTGCTGGCAGCAATACAAATGTCTGCGTCTCGCTGAAAGAACTGGACATCCGCAACAACGTTTTGAGTGACGTTCCTCAGCAACTACAGTTCTTGGGGGCAATGGACACTCTACTACTTTCGTTTAACCGCATTCGAGCACTGGACAATTTTCCGTGGTCGTCAATGCACCAGCTCACAGTGCTCAGTCTTTCCGACAACCGCGTACGTTTTGAACGAATGGCTGACCTGCGTGTGAAAAGCTAAATCTTGCTGCTCTCGTATGTGTTTGCAGCTCGAATCTCTTGGAACAGTTTATCAAGTGCCCAAGCTGACGTCGCTGTCTCTAGAAAACAATGAATTGCGTCAGGTACGATATTTCTCCAAGTGGATTTCTGTTCAAGCTATTGTTGCTAATGTTTCTTATGGCAGATTCCCGCGGAGCTATCACTCTGTGAAAATCTATCGGCTCTTTATCTGAACGGTAACCCCCAGCGAGGCATTCGAACCCATATCTTGAATAATGGCACCGAGGCCGTGCTCAAGTATCTCCGTAACAGACTTCCTCCTGAGGTTTTGCCGCCTACCCTTGGTCAGACAGCCCATGGAGATAAGAATACGGTGGTGTCAAGCATCGCGCCTACGTCAAACCAGAATGATGCTGGAACGCCACAACGAGCACCACGTACACTCGAGTCGAAACGTCTTCGTGTGGACACATCGACGTCGCCTTTCAGGCCGCTGGAAATGAGTTCACGTTCGAAAACAGTGAACGCTAGTGCTGAATCGACCGCATCGAGTTTTTCTAGACAGCCACCGCCAGCTCCAAAGCCAGTTGCAAGTGCGACTTCAAATGCTACTGTGATTTCGGAGACCGAGGACGATGTGCTCGCAGAGTTAAACGTGAAGATTGTCAAGCTGGAGCAGCAACTGGACGACTTCGCAATTACTGCAGCAAAGCGCTTTGCCTTGAAGAAAGAATTGGCCATGACGCGGTCACTGAAGATTCGTCATTTGCGCCAGATTGGGCAAAAGCCGTAAACGTGCTGGCAAATGCAACGCTGATTTCGTGCTCTGTGTGCTCGTGACGTGAGTCTTCGTGTTTACGAATGTGAACGATAATTGCCTGCTTACGAACCGCACTTGTTTACGATCCGCAGGTGTGAACGAACTGCAGACCTCTAACCATTTGTCTGGTGAATTAATCGCACTTTCATTTGTGTAGCACAGGGGATAAAGCAAGTATCAAGCAATGGATGCTGCAGAGCTGCAACTCAAGCCAGACATCGACTTTGTTCCCGTTGATTTGGAGCCAATGCACAAGCAACGCTGGCGCAGCAGTATGGTCCGGTTGGTGTACGTGGTGATTCCACCGCACACGAAACGTTTGTGACACCAACATCTGAAGTACTCTGTCTACATTGTCGTGGCACCACTCCTTGTGACGGAGCAATCGTACGGAACTGCACCACACGCGTTGCAACAAGCCAAGAGGTCTGTCTTCTGCCGTGATCACACCAATGACAAGCTACTGCATACCGCAACGACTGGAGAGGTGTCGGCTACGAACATCATTGTCGAGTTGCTGAAGGAGATGGAAGACGTGATGCCGCATGATCTCAGCACTACACACAAGGGCGAAGGTGTTGAGTTGCTCAACGACGAACCAAGTGCCGCGTGTATCGACTGACGCTGCAGAAGGATGAAATTGATGATCAATCTATTGTGAAAGTCTCACTTGAGATTCCTACAGCTTCGGTGTTGGTTGCCATGGACGACTGCGAGGTAGAAATCTCCACTTTATCAGGTGAATTGAAGTCGCACACGAAGACGTTAACTTTGAAGGTTGGGGATGATATCAAGCTGGATGGAGGCGAATTCAGCATGGCACTGGTATCGTCCATGGTGGTGAAGTCGCAGTTTGTACTGACAGAGGTTTACTAGTTTTTCACTACTCATGTAGTAGTTGAATTGCTTCATCAGAACTTTAAGAACCAAGTCCTACCGACTCCTATTCAAAGCGTTGGCTTTGGTGTCGCTTCGTGGGGAGACCGACCAATTGTTCATGATGAAGGGACAGAGCATGAGAGGTCGACTTCGACAGCAGGATGTGGTTTTGGCTCCAGCAAGAGACCAAACTGCACGAGCACTTCGAGAGGCTCGACGGACGGGTATCTTGAGTTTACCAGCACGAAATTTGGTTGAGTTTCCACCTCAAGTGTATCATCTGGAAGAGCATTTGGAAAAGGTTGCTACGAAAGACTTGCAGCGGTATCCAAACTTCTTAGTTATTAACAAACGAGTTGTTGCGTTCGCTAATTTCAGGACGAGAAGAAATGGGAATGCATCGACTTGGTCAGGATCGACTTGAGTCACAACGCTATCCCTTCCGTATCGAACGATATTGCAGGACTAACTTCGGTCACTTCCATCAAGATGACAAAAAATTCTCTTCAAACTCTTCCAGAAGGATTCTTCGATCTTCAAGCGCTCGCGTATCTGGATTTAAGCTAGTACGTCAGTTTCTCATTGTGCAGTTGATGCAAAGGTTATCTGCACTAAAACTATGTTTGCTATCTCTTCCCCGTAGCAATCAGCTCGAGCACGACCTCTCTGAAAGTTTTGGAGCTCTTACAGGACTAAAAGAGCTGTGGTTGTCGGGCAATAAGCTCAATCGTTTACCGGAATCGATTGCTTGCCTCGAGAACCTAGAGGCTCTTTATATTGAGGAAAACGCGCTCACAACTCTTCCACAACAAATTGGAAATCTCCACAAACTCCATGTCCTCAACGCACATACAAACCATTTGACAGCACTGCCGTCGTCTTTCGGGGCGCTTCGGAACATGCAGAATCTTGATCTTAAGAAAAACCGACTGGAGTCCACTGGCGACGCACTATCTGCTCTTTCACGTTTGAAGTTCTTGGACTTGCGTCAAAACAAGCTTGTGGTATTCCCTGTATTGCCCGAGGGTGCCGCACTAGATCAAGTGTTTTTGGGATACAACACACTTTCCAGTATCGATGACGCTTCCATCTCTCGCATCAAGGATTCGGTCACGGTGTTGGATATGCGTGACAACAAACTCGATGTTCTGCCTGCTAATACCGCCTGCTTGTATCGACTGAAGACTTTGGATGTGGCGAACAACGACTTGTCAGACCTCCCGCCAGGGCTTGGATATCTCAAACACCTCAACCACTTCATCGTCGATGGCAATCCTCTGCGAGCAATTCGTCGTTCGGTTATCAGTTCTGGGTGCGAAGCTCTCAAGAAATATTTGCGTACACGCGGACCACCCCCAGTCGGCGTCGACGTTCTAGAAGAAGAACGAGACGAGCTGCAATTGGAGCGAGAACGGGTGGAACAAGCAAGCAGCACCAAGGCTGAAGATGTTCCCCCACCAAGTTCGGACTACACTGTTTTGTTTCGAGAGGCTGCAGCTTCAGGATCGATGATTCTGATGAACAGCTCTCTTGGTATCGTACCATCCGACTTGATAAGTCAAGGACAATTCAACTTCAGCTCAACGCTGCTGTACTTGAACCTGTCGTCAAACCAGTTGCAAGTTCTTCCAGCTTCACTCGGCGAGTTGGTGTCTTTGAAGGTCTTTTTACCTCCTTGGTCAGGTGAATTCCTTGCTGAAAACTTACTTTTGTTGCTGTTTTCGTATCCGTAGACGCTGACTGTAGAGGACAACGAGCTACAATCTCTTCATCCATCGATTGCAAGTCTTCCTCGCCTTGAGCTATTGCGTCTCCGAAAGAATCACCTTTCAGCGGAGAGTATCAGCGAATTTCTTGGAGACTCACCAGCATTGGGTAGTACGTTGAAGGAGCTGGATCTGCGTAACAACGCTCTTTCAGCTTTACCCTTCGCGATATGCCAGCTTTCATCATTGGAGACGTTTCTGTTATCCTACAACCGAATCGAGACGCTCGAGCGATTTCCATGGTCGCAACTCGCAAAACTGAGTGTGGTGAGTGTTTCCGACAACAAACTTCGCTCGCTGGGCCGCATCTACGATGCTCCTGTGCTCGCTTCTCTCTCATTCGAGAACAACAACTTGACTGAAGTGCCGTGTGAGTTGGGCTTGTGTCCTCACCTCCGTGCCATTTACATGAACGGAAACCCGCAACGCACAGTCCGTGGTGGAGTGATTGCAAAGGGCAGCACCGAGATTCTGGCATATCTGAAGAACAAACTGCCTCCGAATTTCGTGCTTCCACCACCTTCGCCAGTGGCAATTACTCGCACAATCAAACCTGACCAAGTGAGCCTCAACAAGCAATCTCACGCTTCCTCGAAACAGGAACAGAGGGGAACTCCACGAACCACCGAAAACACGTACGCAACCCACGGAGGTGCCATCACGCAGGACGAAGGACCAGCTCCAGTTGCACCAATCGAGAATTTCACTCCATCCAGTGAAAACTCCGCCGTTGAGCTTGAGTTATCCAAGTTGTCTGCTCAGATCGAGGAACTTGAGCAGCAACTTGACAATCACGCGCTGTCTGCACCGAAGCGGTTTGCACTCAAGAAAGAGCTGGCCATGGTACGCTCGAAGAAGATCCGCGAGGTCCGCAAGCTACAGTAGCAAACAACAACAAGAACAACAACACAGACGAACAAAAAGCCACAAAAACTTTATTACTTGCCTACATTGGCCTGACACTTGGTCGGTCGATTGTTGTCCTCGCGGCACGAACTGTTCGTGCTTACATGGGCGTTGCGAGGTTGCTCATGCTGGAGCCTCGTGCCAGGGGCATTGGTTGTCGTCGTTTATGATTGACGCACTCGAATACAAAGCCAACGAGTGCCACGACGCCGATCACGATGCCCACCACGACGCTATAGGAGAGACCTGTGGACGCATTCTCCTCCTGCGTAGATACCGAACCGGCAGAGCCTGCTTCCACATCTTCCTCTGACCCTGCCGTGGAGCCTGTAGATATGGAGCTCGAGTCGTCCGCGTCCTTCCCAACGGAAAACGACCCCGTGGCCGAGACGCCGCACTGAGACAGCGACAACTGGATGTCCTCCCCCGCCAGCTCACTGCTCAGCGGCGACGCGAGCTCCACAATCACCGTTCCATTGGTCGTAGAGTTGACACTGGTCACCTCCACCGTCTCATCATCGTCGTCCCCCACCGTCACGTTCAGCTGGATGCTCGAGTAGGCGCAGAACGTGTCCGTCGTAAGCACCAGCTCCGAGCTGCCCGCGTCTACTCCACTCGCATCTGAAATACTGAAGTTCGCAGCCGTCATGCTCCCCACACTGACCAAATTGGACTGCGTGCTGCTGGCCACCGTGACCCCCACGACGACCGCCGTGGCGTCTCCCGTGGCTCCATCACAGGGCAGCGACTGGCTGAGGACCACATTTCCTGTGCAGGCCTCTCCACTGCAGCTTACGTCCCTCAGCTGCGCATCGTTCATGAGCTCCGTGGTGCATGTCGTGTCGGTCGTGGCGCCTCTGCAGATCTGCGCCGCGTTGCAGCTGTCGACGCTCGAGAACCTGCTCCCGCTCACGCCAAACTGCGTGGCGCACACCGAAACCTGCTCCGCGCCGCTGGTCATAACTGCGGCGGCCATGGCCTCGAACGTGGCGACCGTCACGACGTCTGAGCTGCCGCCGCTCGTGAGTTGTGCCGTCAACAAGTTGCTGGCCCCGTTCGTCTGCAACGCGATGGCCCAATCCAGCGCCTTCTTGAAGCTCACGGTGACGGCGCACGCGTCGGCAGTGCAGCCGTCGGCCGCTGCGAGCGCCTGCAGCTCCGGCAGCGTCTCATTGGCGGCGTCACAGGCCGGGAGGGACGACACGCCGAAGCTGATGGCGTAGCTGGCGTTCTTGCTGCTGTCGAAGTTGCAGAAGTTGACGCTGAGAGATGTCGCCCCGCCCGTCACAGTCGTCGCAGTGCCATCCAGCATACACGTCTGGCCGCCGCAGTCCGAGCAGCTCGCGGCTCCATGGGCCAACGACAAGAGCGACGCGGCCGTCGCCGCCTGGAGGAACTTCTTCATGTTCGCAGGTTAGAGGAGACTTGGCGTTTGTATGCAGGCCGCTTTAGCGTCGACTGTCCGAAAATAGAGCGGTTTCGGACGGACCAACGCCGCGATTGGCTGAAAAGTAGAGACACCTACCCCTCGATAGAACTCAACAGCGCACCATAGTGAACCCAAGTAAAACAGAAGAGTGGGAGGAACCTGGCGTCCCGGCGTTGCGCACGGGACATACCGTAAAATCCACGGCAGTGCGAACGGATCAACAGCCGTGGTTGCTGCTGTTACAGCAGCACCGTATGCATGCACACTGCAGCAACTTGCTGGTTTGTTCGTGACTCCTGCTGCCCGCCCCACCACTGTTTATACGTTTTGCAGCGACCAGGGCCATAAAAAATTGACTGGTGTGTCCACACAACGCAAAACTGTGATATGTAGGACATAAAACCTGTACCCACTTACCAAATTTGGTTCACAGTAACCTATTCGCCTTCTTCAACACAAAATCGGCCAAATGATCCGCGAGGTGTGGCGCATCGAGTTGGGCGTGGGCGTGGGGCCCTTCCGCCTTGGTGCGAGTATGAGCGAGGTGCTGCACGCACTCAAGAGCCGCCTGCCCGTGCGGCCCTTCGAGATCTCGTACGACGCTGCTGAGCCTTACAAGCGCGACGTGGTGGTGGCCTCAGCCGAGGACGGACTCAAAGTGGGTTAAAGGACAGGTTAAGAACTGCATGTAGCCATTCCTTAACCTGTCTCCTTATACTGTCCTTTATTCCTAGCTGCACTTCGACCCTGTGCGTCAGATCCTCAAAGCCATCGAGTTCTACGATGTGAACCGCGTGGCGCTCAAATTCGGGCGCGTTGTGATCTTCGGCGGGGACATTTCAGCCACTTTCATGTCCGTGTACAATGTAAGAAGCTTATGCAGTATTGCTATCGACAAATTATTTTGTGGGGGAACTAATTTATTTTGTGCTTCAGCTTTTTGGACCGACATTTCCTGGGCATTATGACGCTATGGAGCAGGTTGGATTGAATACTTGACTTTTCTGTGATTGTACAGTGCTTAGTAGATGTTTCTATGGTGTTGATTTAGAGCTACGTCTTGGGCTATGAAGGTGGATGCGTCAAGTTCCCAATCCCGGCAGAGTACCGCAATTTGTACCTGAATGGCACAGATCTACCCATGGAGTTTCCGGTGCATATCTATTTCCCCCCGAATATTTTTTTTGATGCGAATACTTATGAGAGACTGTGATGATGAAGCAGAACGGTGCTACTCCAGCAGCTAGGGGTTTCATGGTGTTTGTCGGTGAGGATTACCGTTCTCCTGGAATCCCAACTCCTACGAAAAAGTGAGTCAAACATTTACAGGGGGAATATTGCTCTCCTTGGTGAGGATTTGGGGCTTACGATAGACTGTTCATTTGCAGGCACTACTTTGAAGAAGTAGATGTCGAAGTTGGAGACGAGCACACCACACTTACTTTCACTGGGCGGAAACAACGCATTCGGCTTGGTTGGTCACCTCAGGTGCTGTACTGTAGTTATTTTGGTAACTGTAGAGGATTCAACAGTGTCTTAAAGCTGCTATGTGTCTGAATCACGAGCAGGAGGTAATTAGCGAGTTGGGTGCCCCGGTAACTGTCTTCCGCAAGTCAGAAGATCCCAATGATGGGTACGTTTGGCAAATGACCTCTTTCGAAATGGACTTCATACATAACGCTACGTCTGTCTCCGTATTGTCAAT
The DNA here is from genome assembly GCA_000468175.2 of Phytophthora cryptogea. NCBI lineage: Eukaryota > Oomycota > Peronosporomycetes > Peronosporales > Peronosporaceae > Phytophthora > Phytophthora cryptogea. Next base: position 35,466 of record AUWJ02026998.1, read on the forward strand.
ATTGCAGTGCTACCGTTGCCGGAGGACTAGTGAGCGACTACTTCCACAACTATCCGCATCTGGGACTCGATATTCTGTATGACTCAACGCACCGTGCGTCCAAGGTGATTTTAAAGGCCAACGCACTTGGGTAAGAAACTTATCGGCACAACGTCGTTCACCGCATATCCTGGCTAACTGTAGTGTTTATCCGCAGACACCCAGATTTTGGTGCCTACAACAAGTGCAATTTTCGGTTGAGTTTCCCAACTTCTACAGCTCTCCAAAAGTCAGGGATCTCGAAAAGGACAAGTTCCGAAATCACACCACAAACCCCGGTACGCTTCATGGACATTCGTCTCTGGGAAGTGTATGTCTTGCTTCTGACAAAACGATTCATGTGATTTGTGCTGCAGTGGAAAGACATTCGCTTGGTATTCGGAGGAGCATCGGACTTGCGGCCTATTGTCCACGACAATGGCCTTGGACTTCACCCATTTGGCTCAAGCTTGTGCTACTCGCCAACGCCTGGCTGCATATTCGAGGTGATGAAGAATGGCTTCATCGCTAGTGTTACGCTTACGTTCAACAGCTAGAGAGGGCCTGTGGTTTCGCTGTTAGTTCCTACTGTTGCGCCATCCACGGCAAGATTCGATGGCAAGTCTAATTTGCATTTCATGAGCACGAGTCTGCTAAGAAGTTTGGGTAAATGATGTTTTAGATTCTCTAATAACGCCGCTGTTGGTCGTAAGGTCCACGAGGTTGTTGCGGCGGCGGTGGTGGCGGCTGCTGCTGTTGCTGGCCGTAGTAGCGATTTGCCGGAGGTGGTGGGGGCACACCATGCTGTGGCTGATTGTATTGTGGTGCGTGGGGATGCCCGTAAGGTGCTCTCGGCGGCTGCGGGTACGGCTGGTACGGGGCCTGGGGAGGTGGCGCCTGGGGTGGGTAGGGCGGGAGGTTGTGCGCATTGTACTGCGGAGGAGGAGGCTGATAGTATCCGCGTGGTGGCGCTTGTTGTCCTTGAGGCACACTCATTCCGTTGTACGGCGCCATTGGTGGCTGAGGTGCTGTAGCACCACGGGGTGAAGTGTAGTTCGTGACTCCGTACGGTACGGGGGGTCTAGCGCCGCCAAACCCTCCAGGCTGCGTGTACTTAGTCACTCCACCGTACGGTTGTGTCTGCATCGCAGGAATTGCTGGCATAGCAGGCGTGGGAGGCATTGGCGGCTGCTGACCGTAGTTGCCACGACCTCCGTGTGGTGATACATGGCTCCGAGCTTGGTAGTCAGAAACATTTCCTCCACGTCCTCCGCGTCCTCCACGCCCACCACGACCTCCGCGGCCTCCGTATGCCGGTGCATTGCTAGAGCCTTCGCTTCCAGTCGAAGGTGCACCTCCCCGATTGCGTTTTCGGTTTCCTCGTTTCGCAGCCGCCTCCGCTTCATCATCAGAAAACTCCGTCTCATCCGCCTCCTCATCGAAAATGTTCGAAGCATCCGTTCCCTTATCCTTGATATTCTCCGGCACAATGTACGTCGTGTGCTCCGTGGCGAAGAACACGGCCGCATTCACCGTGGCCTTCTCTGGCATCTTGGCCGCGCTCTCAAAACGCAGCAAGTACATGGGCATGAGCACGGGTCCGAACACTTCATCCACACACCCGAGCACCGTGCGGTCCTCGAGACACAGAACGCTTCCTTCGTCCAGCGGTTTCGTGTTGGGGTTGGACTTGATGGTCATCATGAGACCGGGGACACTCACGTTCAAGATGCTGCCACATTGTACAATGGGGCAATCGGCCGTGAGCTCGACACTGGGCTCCCGCACTGGCGCCTTGGCGACTTCGTGCGCTGTGGTCAACGGTCCGTCGGTCTTGTTCTCCTCCTTCTCCATGGCGGCCTCAATTTCCGCTCGGAGCTTGGCGGGTTCTTCGTCGTCGCTGTCGTCATCGGAACTGGCCTCGTCCTTGTCCTTCGCGGGCTCCGTCTCCTTCTCAGCGGACGTTTCTTCGTCCTCGGAGCTGTCGCTGTCGCTTTCGTCCTCTTTGGAATCCGTCACAATTGGGACCTTGGGGGCTTCGGATTGGGCGCTGACGGTCGCAGCGCTGGCGAATTGCGCCGTCACGGAGTGCAGTTCGGCGTCTGCGTATTGTGCAGCCACATCCAGGTCGGACACGGGCGCGTTGGGCTGCGACGCGTCCATCAGAGCAGCAATGGACGCGAAATGGTACTTGGTGCGTGTCGAAGTTGCGGATCGAGGAGCTCCAACCAAAAAGCCTGTCGAACAGCATGATGGGACTGGGGAGATGCATAATTCGATGGTAGCATTTTTTAACAGAGGGGAAGGGGTGTCAACTTCGACATTGCCTTCCTGTCCAGACGAACGCAAATAAGAACGATGCTGCATGTAAGCGCATAGTATAATACCTGTGCCAGGAAACGTCGTCTCAAAGTGTGGAGGTAGGAATCAACGTCGTGCCGGCTTCGTAATCCCGAGCCCGAGCTCGTGCGTAATCGTTTTCGCATTTCGCCAAGCTAACCATGCGGTCCTGTGCGTCTCTCCCATTGGTCCAAAACTCGTGTGAAAACCACCCATTGGCTATAAAATGTGCGGTGGGATTGTCCGACCCAAAGATACTCGGATCCCATTGACGCCCCTCAATCTCCCCCACTTTGAAATCTGCCAGGTCCAGCACAAGCTTCAACCCCACGTCTTCAAGCCCCCTCCCCTCTATCACCATGTCGTTCGAGCTGCCCAAGATCGCCTACGAGTACAACGCACTGGAGCCGTTCGTGGACACGGACACGATGGTGCGTCCCTTCAAAACGAAGCTTCCACTTAGTTTCCTCTTAACTGACATTTACTCTTGTCTACTATAGAACATCCACCACACCAAGCACCACCAGGCTTACGTGAACAACATCAACAACTACATCTCGTCCGACAAGGGCGCCGAGCTCAAGGGCAAGTCCATCCTCGAGGTGGTGCAGTCGGCCACGGAGGCGCCTGTGCGTAACAACGGCGGCGGCCACTACAACCACTCGCTCTTCTGGACGTGGATGACGTCCCCCGGCTCCACCAACACGGCCCCGCACGGCGCCCTCAAGACCCGCATCGAGGAGGACTTCGGCTCGCTGGACCAGATGAAGCAGCAGTTCAACGCCGCCGCGTCGTCGCGCTTCGGCTCTGGCTGGGCCTGGCTTGGCGTCAAGGCGGACGGCAAGCTCGCCATCACATCCACCCCCAACCAGGACAACCCGCTCATGCCCGGCGTGGACCAGCCGCTCATCCCCATCCTCGGTCTGGACGTGTGGGAGCACGCGTACTACCTCAAGTACCAGAACCGCCGCCCCGAGTACATCTCGGCCTTCTGGAACGTGGCCAACTGGGACAAGGTCGTCGAGTACTACGATGAGTTCGCCTCGAAGGGTAAGCCGGTGGACATCTGAAGTGGAGAGCAACAGGAAGCGGCGACGCACTCGTCGCTGTGACTGGAGGACGCGGACAGCTTCACAGCAGTCGCGGCGTCTCTCTGACATTGTGGCGTGTTTGTTCATCCCATTGGCCTCCTTCAACTGTTTTTGAAGGAGAAGGATGTGCACGAGGATCACCGAGTTGCTCGCGATTCCTCGGAGCTCTCCCCCCAATTTAATCTAGCGAAAAAAATGAATCTGTTTGAATTCTAATTTGTCGAGTGTTGTGTTGAGGACAATTGCTGTGATCTCTATGAGGGTATTGATGCGCTTGTAGACTTAGCGGCACCACTACTCGGGCGAGAAGGAGGCGTATCGACTGGTGGTTTATGTAGCTTGAAGACCAATGACATAACGTGAGGTAATCCTTTGTCATCTACGGCTGCAATGACATAAGGTTAGACATCATTTGGTTGTCCAATTCCAACACGCCGAATCGGTACACTTACTCACAGCCACAGCGGTGTACTGAGCTCGATTTTTCAAAATGGTGTTGGCTCGCACCTCGCCAGTCTCATCCAGTTTCAGCCGTGTGCCGTGGTCGTCAGCGAGGTCGACGATTGCCGTGCCAGTAATTAACTCTGGTCCAATCGGGAACGCCATCAACAATCGTTAGCATCACAGTAATACTTCACAACAGTACCCAACCAAGCGCGCGCTACCTTTGGCCAGCTTGGAAGCTGCTGCGACCACCTCCAGTTGACTCTCGGCTGTGTTTATCTTCGCTATGATCTCCGCCATTTCATCGTCAACGGACGCTGCTCCGGAGTGCATCGTGGGTGTGATCGGGCGAGACGAAGAAGCCCCACTAGGTGGCCGAGATCCTGCTCCTCCAGATTTCATCGAGGCCACAGACCGGCCTGTTGCCAATGGAGTCGCTGCACTTCGGGACTGCGAAGCCTTCAGCGCTTTATTCAGTGCGTCCAACTCGATCCCCAGCTGGATGTTCTTGTGTTTGCAAGTGTCCTCGATGTTCTTGGCGCACGCGTTCTTTACGAAACTCCGCAGGATCGCGCAGGACACGTTCGCGTTGTACATTTTGAGGGGTGTTATGGTATCTGCTCGAAGGACAAGAGCGCCGGTTTAAGGTCATGAAAACGTACCAAGTCCACGCAAACACAAGACTTAGACAGCGCACCGAAGCCATACTTGACCCAGAAGAAGGAGGCTGGCGAGGGCGAAGACATCCTGGAGATCAGGTGCGTGTGCACTTGCGGCCTTTGGCAAAATTAACTTCGCGCCTCTTACCGTTTCGACTCTAAAAGTGTCGATATGCATTGATGGAGTATCTTGTGTTCGATGGTGTGTTACCTGCGCGTGGTGTCCAACTCCGACAACTTGCTGCGCCAGCCATTTACGGCCCCAGAAGAGCAGGTGGACAGAGCAAACTAAATGCCGATGGTCAAGCTTCCCCACCGAGACTGCTGCGGATGTCGTCTGAATGTAAAATTCTACTGGGTTAACATTTCCATCGACATTTAGCGGATTTGGCAGGATATACGAGTTTCGTACACAAATTAGATTACCCGGGTTTTGTGAAATAAGATAAGACACTGGAATCGTGGTATATCGCCGCAAAGATCACGCACTTCAACTACACTGAACTGGACGACATCACAGCACCAAGTTCTCCCTTTGCTCTCTCTCTATGCATGCTGCAAAGCGTGGATTGCAGCGCTGGAGTCATCTCTTGACGCTGCAGTCGACAGGCGCCTCGCATTGCAACGCAAGGAGCCGTACGTTCGATCATCGGGAGCTCAAGAACCCCTGGCCGTCGCGTTGTGAGCTGCGTACAATTACTGAAGTCGATGCCTGACGGGCCGTGCTCGAGCCTGGCCACCACGCGATCACCACGGCGGTGACCATCGCCTTGCGTCGCAGGGTCCAGCGCGTGGCAGGTAGTAGGTGGTCCTCCAGGGTAAAGGATATCAGTGCAACACCACCGGGCAACATGACCCCAACAGGGCGACGAGGCTGGCGTTGCAATCTGCGAAAACTGCAGTTTCGGAGCTCCACGTGGGGCACGAGAACCGCGACGCTGAAGAATAGACGGACGACTGGCTGCGAACGCCGCGACGTTGCAACCGAACTGAACACGGCGACAACCCATCGGCGTCCAGCGCTTGCTCCGCTATACCGATTAGCACTGGCGG
>KV743513.1:0-10995 GCA_000468175.2 Phytophthora cryptogea
GGCCGCACTCATGGCCATCTCGATCTCTCTGATCCAGAGCAGGAGATTCTCTCCCTCCTTGCCTTCAGAGGCCTTCACACTCAGTATGAGTGGTTTCGGTCAATCCGACCTCTCCGAACTCGGGGCACGCGTCGCAGACGCCAACGATTCGGCCATCCTTTGTTGGATGTGCTCCAACAGAGCACTATCGTCGCCTCCAGACGCGCGTTGATCGCGTCGGGGCCTTGCGCGGCAAGATGCTTCGCGCCCTCAGGGCCAAGCAGGGACATCAGCTTATTAAGCCCGTCCTGCTGACTCTGAGTCAAATTGCCAAACAGGTCCATCCTCACAGAGGATTCAGTCGTTCCGACTCAGGTGTAGGATTGACTACAAGTGCTATCAAGTGCAGCGGGGCTGCAGTAGCTCTTCTGCTTAGAGGAAGCGTTAAGGTCTACGACCTTCGTTCTTATACAAAGAACAGGTATGAGCAGAAGGGTAATCCGTACCCAGCTCCTAGAGTCTTACAAGAACCTTAACAAGGTATATAAACTCTACTGTGTGTTTTCCAAACTGACTGTATTAGATTTAAGGGCGGCAGAGCCGCCCTGGTGCAAATGTCCTATCCTAATTATAGGCCATACTAATACTTAATGTAATGCATTCCTGTGGATCAGGGGCTATGTACTGACTCTTGTTATCTATCGTGTACTGATAACTCCTTTCTGTTATTGTGTGGTCATACCACTTCGTGTGACCCACACCAATGTAGCCAGGTTACGCGAAACCCTTGTGTAACCCCGTTACAAATATCACAAAGGAAATACACTGTATTGAGCTCAAACACTGTTATTGGAATTCATTTTAACAGAGGTGCTCCCCCTACGGGGGACGTAGAGGGGGGTATAGGGTTCACACTCAGGGTAGGAGCCAGGGGTGTACTTGTTCGTGTAGGGACATTGAAGCCTGGCAAGAACGCGTCCAGGTGTTTAATGTCCGTGTGCGTAGCACGCGGGATTAAACCAGGCTATATAATTGCTACAACGCTTGCTGGCATTAAGGTTCGCGTGCCTAGGATGCGGGCTTAAACCCAACCTGAACACCGTTTTGTATGCAAGTATCCACCGCAAAATTAACTGAGGCGCTCAATATGTATTATCAACTAGTTACTTCGTAGCATCGGCAGGTTACTTGTTGATCATGTAAAAGCGTCCGATCGAATTAGTAGTTTTCCAAGTGTCCGATTCAGAATGCCAAAGTAACCGCCCCAAATATTTCCACCCAAGTTTATTTATGAGATAAAGCAACATGTATTCGGCCACGGAAGGCTGTTCCTTCACCATGCCTTAAACATGCAGTCGTGGGCACGTGCCAGCGCCCACTGAAGCCCCACGAAGCGTGCCTCCAGTCTGTCCAGACCTCGCGGCGCAACCACGCCGCAATCGACGGGCACCGAGGCGTGCGCTTGCGTCCACCATTGGCCAAGGCTCTCAGATCGACGTGACCACAGCTTGAACGTATTGAACCAAAGGCCATAATCGGCGACATCGTAAGAGCAAACGAGAAGCCAGCGAAAGTCAGTGTAACCCCAGGCAAGTTTTTCTTCGTCGCCTTGCCTTCTAGACGATTTAGGGGTCCTAGACTATTGCTCTAATTTAGGGTAATAGTCTGATAAGGCTTTAACTTTGCATCATGTTCATGGTATTTTAAATGCCCTCCGTGAAGATGAACTTGCACCAAACTCCATCGTACTCAACCGATAAACGATTAGTCTAATAAGGCTTTAACTTTGCATCATGTTCATGGTATTTTAAATGCCCTCCGTGAAGCTGAACTTGCACCAAGCTCCATCGTACTCAACCGATAAACGAGATTCATAGTTACCGGTACTGCTAGCACGTGTTAGGTTTGTTATCACGACGATGATGGAGATTCTTAGACACCACAATATATCGATTTCATGGCACGTTCATAAAGCAACCGACGTTTGTCGTTAACCTGAATAACGAGCAACAATCGTACTTGCTACACGAATTTTCCAAACACTTTTCAAGTAGGTCATATATTGCAGCTTAGGGAAGGCATACTGAAATTGGTACTGATGACAGCAAGTGCGGCATAATAAAGGTCGTAGCGAAGATCTCAAATATACAGATATCTGTTTTGCGGAAAACCGCACATCAATCATTGCAGTTCAAATATTTAACCTTTTCGCGCTAGGGGGGTGCTGTTTTTCAAAACACGGCATGAAAGCACCTCCTTTGGGGGCGCATTTTGTGCCCTAAGTTCAACAGGAATTGGACCGTCTTGTCTAATATAACAAATACTGTAGTTTTCGTAATCATAAAAACATACTTTAATCAAGTTAAATTCACTGGACTGATTACATCAACATAGTATTTTCAATGCTTTGTTACAAGTGATAGTCCAATGACAGTATTGTGCGTTCTACTCCAAATTTCCAAGGCGGGCCAACACAATCGCTCCGTTGCGCGATTGGCCCACGTGACTTGCGTTAACTATAGAGCATATAGTCAGTCCCTTATTTCTCGTTTAAGTACGACGCCGATTCTGTGCATCGTACTTAAATGAATGGATCGATTTCGATTTTGACTAGATTTTGTACTGAGTGGTTTGTCAAACCGGCAAATATAGGCGAAATTCACAATACCGTGCAGGGCGAATTTTGGAGCCCTTAAAAGCTCAAACAACTTTTAAGTTTTTGAATTATAAAAATTCAAAAAAGGCTGTCTCCACTCGGGTTGCTATCCCGGTTGCTATTGCTAAATACAAACGGAATCAGAAAAAATAGATTCCGCTGTCTCAAGTCGGAGTTTTTATTGCTTAAGATACGATAGCAACTCTGATTCCATTGCTATCAGGACCTGATAGCAACAGCCAATCAGATACAACTCGGATAGCAACTACGACTGGAGATAGCCTAAGGTCTGTATAGAATAATTTAATCAAGGCGATCGCGAAAGGGTTAACTTCAAATACGTTTCTGTCAATGAAAGAATCCCCCCATCAATTGATAAATCGACTTGCTGTGGCTCATTGTGAATTCGTCTGAAGTTGAGAACGAGTCTAAATGTCTACGGAGGCTCAAATGCGCTCGACGCAAATGCTTGACGACATTGTTCTCAACGAGCTGAGGAAGGAGGTTCCTGATGTACAAGTTCACGAGGAAATTTCACTCGGTATGACTGAAAGTGACGCCTGGGAAATCATTAGGGAAGCTGGTCTACCCGGTCTCCGCTGTCCACTTCGCTTCCGAATTGAATCCAAGTTCGGTGTTGATGAAGTCGTTGCTAAGCGTGTGGCAAAGACGTCAGCAGAACAAGTCCTTGATGCATTCAAAAAGATTGACAGGTTTCCGTGTGGATCTGAAAATCAAGCACTTCAAGAAGAGCTCATAACGGCGTTCGACAACCTCGAGTATCTTGGCGATGCCTACGAAGCTGTAGTTGCCTACATACGTCGTTGCTGGCAGACGCATCAGTCCAACCCGGATGTTGTACCGCCTTGTGCCTCAATCATACAAAGCTCTGGCTTCGGTAAAAGTCAAGTGCTGTATCAACTCGCTCTGCAGACTCGCAACAATGATGAATTGGGGATGCGCGTGTTGTACACTTGCAACCGAAAGAATCGGTCGTCTGGATTCCCACCGACCACCAGCTCTCTTCGAGAATGGCTGTACAAAAGTTCTGAAAACGAACTTGATCTTAGCCGCCTTCTCCAGACAATTTTCCAGTACGCCGACGAGAATTGGGCGAAAGTTGGCAACGAATGGATTGAACTGTTCAGCAACTCGCGGTCAGATAGGGCTGTGAAGGAGAGTTTAATTCATTTCGAGTATGAGAAACGGAAAACGTCATTGGATCAAGCAAAAGAAGTGGCCAATGTACGTTTGAGACTGGTGGTTTTAGTGGTTGATTCGGCGAGTGGGTTGCTTCCGGGGTCGTATGGCCGAGTCGACTACATTTCCCGTCTACGCAAGGCTCTCATTATCGCAAACAAGAAAATTCGCAAGACGCATCCGAATGGCGGCATTTTAGCCGTACTGGTGGATAGGAACACAGAAGTCACCGGATCCACATCCACGCACAGTTTAGGCGAGACACCTACGGATTTGTTGCCGCTGTTTGCGCTCACGCACAACAATGATATTTTTTGGCGAAAATACTGCTCTGAATTGAAACTGGCCAACGATGAGATTGCGGCGTACAAGTTTGTGGTTACCCAAGCTAACCGCGAAGAATCCATGAGGGCGTTGCTTTCAATGGGGCGCCCGCTATGGGGAAGTTGCTACGTTGCGAAAATGACGATTGCCCGCGCAAAAAGCACACGCACAAACTTCACAACTTCTAGGACCATGGATGAGATGATTCGTCTGGCAGGTTGCAAACTACTTGTGGGGTTGCCCCTTGGCAGCGATCGAAGTTACACGGAGGAAACCATGTTCGGTGCGGCCTCTGTGCTTTGTCGACTCGGTTTGTCGATCAACTGTTTTTCATCGCTGGCGTCTTTGTCCGTCTCGCACTTCCTCGCATTTCTTTCAAATGACAAGACGGAAGTTTGCAAGTTTGGTAGCCGCTATTCGTCGGACCCAATACTCGCGCTGGGTGCCATGCGCTTGTGGTGCAAACGGGGTGACACTGCACTCTCGCGGTTGATCCTGCCGGAATATGAGAAGATAACTACCGCTCACCGTGTCAATATGGACCATATGGGCACAGGCGATGATGTTGCTCGTATATTGTTACTTTTGGCGATGGACACGAGTGTGCTGATTGAAAATTCGGCGCAGTATCACATCGATATCGATTATTTCGGAGGATTTCTAGGCGTGCCGTCGTTTCTTCTGGCACTTGGAGGCCCACAACCACCTGTGTTGACAACGAGGATGGTTTGTGTTGACGCTAACACGACCAGCAAACTACGTGAGGAATGGAAAACGAAGTGGGCCAACTGGAAAATGGGTTTTTGCCATTTCATTGAGTTACAATGTGAACCGACAGAGGATACGTTGTGGATGTTGCTCGGGCGTCGAGCTGCTGGAGTATTCCCACGCGGCAATGCAGGGGCAGATTTACTGATCCCAATGTTCAAAGGTTCGAGCGTGTCGTTCATTTTGATTTACGTGGAAGGAGCTAAAAAGCGAGCTGGAAACTTGCATTCCTCGATGCCGATTCAAATGCATCCTTCTACTGTGTTTTCAAAGGATAATGCATTGAGTGGGAAGCATATGAGCGACGTGATCGGCGTGTACATGAATCTGGAGGAACCTATTTCTCGGTGTGACCCAGATCGCTACGTCTACTGTGACTCGACAACATTTCTTAACGCAGAGAGTCTCAACGAAGAAACAAAGTCGCAGGATGTGGACATTCCGCTTGCGTTTTGCATTCGCTCGATTTGTCCTTGGAAAGTTGTCGTTGGAAAAAATGTTTTTCCAGTCGTGACGGAGGCTGTAGCGGAGATCTTACGAAGGTTGTTATCTTCCCGGCGCAACTGGATGAAACAAATGGACGACATAATCCGCAGTAATACGCAGAAATATTCTACAGAGTTTTCAACTCAAATGGATGATGACTCCAGTGACGATGAAGAAGATGAAGCTGACACGAAGAAGTAAAAAGATCTGCGATGTCAAGTCTATGGTGATCCCTTACGTATGGTTTTTTTGTTCAATCGTGGGATCCGATAGTGAAAGGAAGCTTAGGCTGGTTGCATTGACGGCATTTTATTGAATACGATCACCAAAACTAACCTAGCTACCTTCGCTGGCTGCTTTTGTTGTGACCAATTCCTTGAGCTTACTTTTCACAAAAGGTTTTACATGCTCAGTACAAAAATCTCGAGTGGTTGTCGGCCAGGACAGTGATCGTCGATGTAGTAACCCCAGAAATTCGTCCGACGCCTCTTTCAGCGAGCGATTCTGTTGATGTTGCACTTTTTGCAGTTCGTGTTGAGCTAGCACGCGCTTCAGACCGTGAACGATCCGTTCCTGCATGTGAGTATCAACAGGTTGCTGTACCCGACTCGGAACTACTGTACGCGAGTACGTGCTCGGTGGCTTTTTCACAACTTGAAACCATGAATCATGGCGCCTTTACCTTTGATGGCTGTTCCCTAAAAACCGTCTGCATCAACTGGTTCTGTCGCAGCAACAAAAACTTGTCTAACTCGTGTTATTGCTTATCTATCTACTCAAAGCCCTTTAAAATCTTTGGTACCTGTTACCTACCACTTGATCGACTCCAATTCGTCTCCACGACGTTCCAACAACCAGCACTTGGATCCCAATGAGCCCCACCTAAAAGGCCCACTGCGATGTAAGGAATAGCAACGGCGTGAATGAGGCCCAGAACAGCACGTCGAGGTAACCCCAGCCGGTGACGAGTCCACGGGCACGACGCGACGTTGGTTGGTGCGGTGTGTTGCGGAAGAAGAGCATCATCCAGATCGAAAACATGATCACGAAAGCCAGGATCGGATACAGCACAAGAGGCGGAGGTGGTTCGGTGAACAACACACCATTTGCAGAGAACTTGACCCACACCAGAATCTCGAACGTCGCAATCGACAAAATCATCCACGCGTTCTGCCCCAGTCGCCAGCATTCAGGGTTCGTAATGAACTCGTAGTACTTCAGTCGCGATACAGAGAGTGCATGTTAGATCCAACTACTACAAGAAATTATTTACATAATGAAATAATACTCACTTCAGCAGCAGCAGGGATACCGATCAGGAACACAAGCATCAGCCGGTATGAGTTAAACTTGCTCTCCTTGGGGATACTCAACGTTGTGAGCATAAAGAAAGCATTGAGCTCTGTAATCAGGCACAGTAGCATCGCGAACACAATTTCTCCAAAGCGTTTGAAGCTCGAAAACACTTCCCAGTGGTACTGCTCCCAGCTGAAAGGTGTGAACTGATTCAGTGCCAAGCGGAAGTAACCCATCTTTTTGCCACGACGGCCCGACCAATCGTATTCCTTGGACTCCAACAGCCACAGCGTCACGCGACCAAGACACATACCCAGCAAATTCGCCCCCAGCATGTCCAGCAACAGCGAGTCCCACCTACAAAAAACAGCAACCATGACTACCCAAATCCTTGAAACTAACCACAACAAGTAGCAACGTACCAGCACTCCTGGAAGTCTGGAATAACGAATTGCAACGCCAGTTCGAGGATCTCAAAGGCGATACTGAGCACCCAGCAGAATCGCCAGTCTCGGAACATGCACATCTTGCCCCACCAGCCCGTGACATGAGCCACGAACCAGATACTCGTGACGCCTCTCGTCAACGACTCGGTGTTGATCTCACACTGCAATTGGGCCGGCACGACCGTCTTGGGGCGACTTCCCACCTCCGGGAACAGGAACTGCATGGCCTTCATGGCTCCTTCCCTGTTCTGCACCAGCATAGCCGCCAAGAGCAGCAGATACACCACGGAGCAGCCGTGCACGACTCTCCACACACCTGGATGGGGACGCACCATGAGTCCGTCCCGTGTCTGCAGGAAACAGTACACCAGGAAGATCAAAATGGCAGCGAACAGCGCGTTGCGCACGTTCTGCACCGTGTCCTGCGAGTCGTGCGTGAAGGAATAGTACGAGAAGCCGGCGACCACCAAAAGCAGCACGAAGATCTGGCGTGGCTGCTCTGGGAACAGCAAAAGGCCCTCCACTTCGTTCACGCGGAACGTGTTGTGCGTGGACCAACTGTCGGGTCTCGGACTGGAGCGTTGCGAGCCCGGGGACTTGCTCACAGGCCCGTCCATACCCGCACCTTCGTCCTGCGTGTCTAGCACGGGCATGGCCTTGGTCTTGCGCTGTCGGAGCGAGCTCGTGGGGTCCTCGGAGGCCATGGCGGCGGGCGGCAGATCAGGGTTATGACACGGTGTCCGTTAATGAAGCATAGATGTGGTACGTCAGGTGGCTGTGGATTGGCTGAAAAGGGAAATGGCCAATGAGATGCGAACGAGAACGTGATTGGCGGATTACGGCAACGTTGGGACAATGTTGAAGTGCACGGCAACTTAACGAACTTGGTACATGGCTACAGTTACGCAGATGGCTCGATCTTGATGGAGACTTCGGAAGTGGTGAAGGTAGGAGTGGCTAAGCTGATGAGAACTTCTTCCGACTTGATGGGGACGTCTGCATCGGTCTTGTCGGCTTGAGTCGGAGCGTCTTCCTCCTTGATCGACACCGTCTTGGTCTTGGTGACGGCCGCCTTCTTACTGCGGACAGATCTCTTCTTCTTGGTCTTCTTAGCTTTGCTCGAAGAGCCTCGTGGGCTGCACAGCGTCAGCAGATCGTACGCTGCTTGCAGCGACTCCCCATCAAGTCTCACAGGCTCCAAGTCCGAGTCCGAGTCGGAATCCATGGACGGCGACGACGGTTCACTGCTGCTGTACGAGTAGCGCTTGAGCTTCTTGGACAGGTTTAAATAAATGATAGGGAAGACCTTCTGCTTCTTGATCCTGGGTGTTGACGACGGCGACCGGCCTCGTCCAGGACTCGATGGAGATGACGCCGAGTCCTCCTCTTCCTCATCAGCTTCGTGCCTCTTGGCCACGTTGCGTGTGGTCGAGAGCGTGAGAAACGAAGGTTTCTTCAGCCTTGCCTCGGTCCACATCGCCTTGGTTACTTTCTCGAGCTCAATGACTCGGTTCTCGGCTTCCTCATTGTCCCAGAAAATTTTCTTTCGGAGTTTATACTTCTTCTGGCCAAAGTTCTTGGGTACCGGCTTGCCGTTGATCGTCCCTGCACAGAGTTTCTTCGAGACCCGCATGGGGTCGCACTGCAACTGCACTGCCAAGTACCCTCGTAGACGGATCCCCGTGTAGATCGGCAGGTATCCCTCTTCAAAGGCGTCAATGAGGAGTCTGGCCAGCCTCTCCTCTGTTGGAGTCCACTGACCTTTCCGTAGAAAGTCACTGCTGCCTTTGCGCCTCGTGGGCGTGGGGGACATGAAGGACGACAGATCGTCCATATCCAATCTCTTCCTCTTGCCCGTAGAGCTCATAGGAGACGGAGAAGGCATCTCCTTAAGCTGTACAGAGTCCTTATCCTGTTCCTTATCCATCGTAGACTTGGGCGTGCTGAATCCGTCATTTTTGAAGGCTGTAGGGATCGCCAGAGCCTGTAACAAAGCTGAGGGGGAAGCTGAGTCTTGGGCTGTTGTAATGAAGCTGGTTTCGGGCGCTGGGAGGATCGTGACAGTCGCGTTTTGCTTGTTTTCCGGCACGAGCGTCGGATTTCGACTCGGTTGTTGCTGTTTGTTCTGCACTGGGGAATCGCAGAACGCCAGCGACTGCGCCTTGAAGTACAGAGTGCTGAGGGCGGACGACGCGTTCATGATGAACCGAGACGCCGGCGGAGGGGGCCGTAAGAGGAGCTTCAAGGAGGCGGGAGCTTCAGGCGCCAGAAGGGGGAATGAAGTGGAACTTCGAACAGGAGCGGCACTCCCTGTGAGAATGGATGGTTTGGCGATCACGGCTAATATGGAAATGGCTCGAGATACGACCTCTACGAAGTAATTTTTGACAAATTTCAGAAATTTCATTTTGACACTGCAACTTCTGCACCATCACTCTCGATTCAAACTTCACTCCTCCCTCCGATTTAAAATGATTCAATAGAATGACTACATCATATGACTAGAGAAAGCGATTTAAGTATAGTATAGTCCTTATTTGTCCTTGTCTATCACTTCCATTTAGAACTACGGATAACTATGCGGAGGTTCCCACCCCCTCGTCGTACCTAAGCTGCGGTACCAGGTACCAACCACCAATTCAACCTGTACCAATCTGCCACATACAAAGCGCCATATACAAATCTCCCGCTCAAGACGTCACTCCATGTCGGACAAGGCTGTGGGCGTCACGGGCTCCCCAACGTCGGCGTCGTCCTTCTCCGCCCCCGTAATGCGCGCATCTCCTTCGGATGTTCCTTCCGAAGCTGCTGATGTAATGGAAGCTGCGGCGGCGGCCTCTAGCCAACAGCAGATGCCGAAAGCCTCAGCCGCCTCCGGGTCCCGCAAACGCGTCTTCACCTTCCAGAAGAGATGGCTACACTCGCTCCCGATCGTGGAGCGCTCACTGCCCGAAGCGGAGATGGACGGACGAGTGATCAAGGCGGTTCGCACGGCCGGAGGAGACTCTGCGGCCGCTGCAGTGGCAGCCGCAGCGGCTGCAAGTGCCGACAAGCACAAGGACGTGATCGTGTGCATGCTGTGCGACGACCCAGCGTCCAAGCGCGAGCTGACCAAGGTCTGGAGTCGCCTCAACTGTCGTCGCGGACGCATTGAGAACCACTTGATGAGCAAACACCCAGAGTTCATGCGGCTGCTCAAGCACAAACGGGAGGCGGAAGGAGATTTGGCGGTGCAGATCTTCCTACAGAACTTGCGCGAGGGCCGCTGCAATGCCCGCACGGAAATTAATAACGGACTGTACAGTCAGCTGCAGACGCTTGGGAGTGCGRTGCGGTCGAGTCCTTCGGCGGCGGATCATTCCGAGCTCCAGAAGCGAGCGATAGCGGACTATATTAAYGTGCGAGAGGACTTGGACGGCAGCAGRAAACGCCCGAAACTTGARAGTTCTCCGTCGAACTCGAAGGATCCTGCTGCGATGGCTGCGTCAGCGTATTCTGCTGGCGGCATGATGCTGCTGAGGAATGGAGCGCTTGTTAATGGAGCTGTCCCAGCAACAGGTGCCGATGCTGTCGGCGTGGAAGGCTTGGCTTCGAATGTACTGTATCAAGATACGTTGGTCACGCAATGGCAGTCGGTCTTTTTCAACAAATTGGTGCGTTCCAACAGCTTTGCAGGAAATAATCTAAGCTTAGTATTATCTAAGTGATACCGTTGTGTGATGCAATAGGTGGTCATTACTGGCGGGGACAACAAGGCTATGGCGAGTGTGGCGACGCAGCTGTGGGTTTCAGGAGCCAATGTGCTGTTGACGTTCACGTATGGTTTGGCATTGAATTTGC
>AUWJ02027058.1:0-11388 GCA_000468175.2 Phytophthora cryptogea
TTGAGTTTTTTTGTTTTAGGTTTAGAAACGACCCTCCGTCAAAGTACGGTATCGTAATGCGTTTAGTGAATGAAATCAAGAGGTGTTGTGGATGGGGGCGAATTGATTCAACACAGCGCACAATACTGTGAAGTTACGTTGCTATTCACTTCAAACAGCTAATTGCATTTTTCTCATCGGCATCCCACAACTTACTTGGGCGCGTTCGCAAGTGTTTGGTAGGCGTTCCAGCACTCGAAGTGCACCTTGCCAATGCCACTAGCGAGCTCGTAGAAGCGACCATCGAACCGCCCTGGGATCTGCAAAATTGGCTGCGCGCAGTGCACGCACTTTGGCGCCACCGACTGCTGGTACTGCTCCCAGCACTCGAAGTGCACGAGACGCTCACTCTCGATCTTGTAAAAGCGACCATCAAATTTGCCAGCGATCTTAATCACAGGCTCACTGCAATGCACGCAGCGCTGAGCAGTAGCCATCTGGTAGGCCTCCATACACTCACCGTGGCACTTTCCTCCACTGACCTGGTAGTATTTGCCATCGAATCGACCAGGGATAGCAGCGATAGCGTGGCCGCAGTGGACACACTTCTCCGACGTGCGGATTTGGTACGCATCAATGCACTCCGCATGCACGCTGGAACCGTCGGGAAGGGTGAACATGCGGCCGGAGAATTGGCCTTCCACGACTTCAATGCGCTGATGGCAGTCTACGCACACGGGAGTGTTGCGCTCACGGTAGGCATCCACGCAAGCACCCTGGCAAACACGGTCCACCTTCTTCTGTCCATCCTGTTCATGCGTGAAGGTGCGGAACGTGCCCGACAGTGCCTTTTGGCAAATGCAGCAAACGGGCAATGAACCCGTGTCGGAGACTGGAATTACAGCAGTCGGTTTGGACGTGAACAGAGTCATGTAGAAACCCAGTTGATACGGTAGGTGGCCGTCGTACGTCGCAGGGATGATCACAAAAGGCTTTCCGCCCTCCGCTGGCATCAACGGCATTTCCAAAACGCAGCTACGGTTCGAAATAAAGGTACCCGTGGCTACCACGTCCTGCGAGAGGTCAATCTTGCGCTGCTGGCGCTCACCGTTCTTCACGACGATCGGTGCAATGTACGACGTGTACTCGGTCTCCATTTTCATACGGCGAGAAGGTTGCTCGAGATGAACGACCAGGTTGCAACCATTTGAAGCTGGCGAAAACAATTGAACCTGCGGATTTAAATGCATGGCGTCACGTCCACCACTTGTAATGCCATTCCACTCCCCCGACACGATGTGAATGCTTAGACTCGGAGTGACCGGATTGCCAATGCCGTCTGGAAGCGAGCGGAAGTTGTATAGGTTCCGCGACTCCATAATCGTCGTGAAGAAGCAGTAAAAGGCACTAAAGTCCATCCAGTACGTGTGGTCTTCTCGGAACTGGAATCCACACTCCACTTTCTGCATGCGCGAAAAGGTATGCCACTTCGGATCTTCGTTAGACCAGGAGCCCTTCCACTTCTCTGGCTGCTGGTGCGTTCCAATACCCCAACTGTTGCGAAGCTGCACCAATCGCGTGTGCTCGCCCTGGTAGTCGAGTTCAACCACCTTCATAATGCCGTACGCATCCGTCTTCCGAAGTCCGGTGGGCAGTTCAGCTGCCATGTCTTCGTTACTGCAACCCACAAGCGAGCCCCCCTGAAGCGCGCTACTAACTGCTTGCCACGCAGCCTCCTCATTCGGGCACTTTTCTTGAAGTTTGTACCGCGCAGGCACGCCACCGTATAGATCCTGCAAACAGTAACCCTCCTGTCCGCCCACGATAGCCTCGTACCCGCCATGGAGTTTAGCGTATGCCTTCTCAACCAACAGCGACCATATTTCAAATTTGCCATTGCTGCCTGTGAAGGATCCAAACACAGGTTTGCCGTATTGACTGCACGGAATGTAGTCGTCGACGACAACGACACGGCTGCGGTTGTTGCGCCAGAATCGTACAGCATACACACCTTCTTCATTGTACTGCTGCTCCTTCGGGAATGCAGTCCCAATCTCAACACGGTCCGGGCGCACCAAATCATCACTCAACTCAGGGAACACTTGTGATAGCGCAAGCTGCGACGTAGACAAAATCGACAGCGCACCAAACACGTACGCGTCTGCTAGTCGACCCACACGCATTTCACCAGGCCCAATACCGACACCCGAGATACGACTAGCAGCCTTGGACTCGCGCGAGCGGTCAAAGAGACACGTTCCTTGCGCGTGAAAGTACACCGGCACCAAAACCGATACACGTGATACAAATCCAGCCTCAGATCCGTCTACACGGTAGCCAGACCCTTCTCCGACGCTCGCAAAAGCAAGGGGCTTGTAGTGGTCCAGCAAACTCTTTTCCCACATCAACTCGAAGCGCTGCAGTCCGTCCTGCACGAACTCGCTCATATGCACAATCATGTTCTTCGTAAGCAGCAGAAGGTGATCACGCTTGCGCTTCGTGATACCGGTAGTCACTGCGTCCTTGGCGATCTTCATAAACTGCGCATCAATAGGCGTCGGGTTTTGACGAATCACTTCCAAAATGCTTTCAGCTTCGGCAGGGCTTTTAATGGACATACTGCACACGAGCTTCTTGTCATCGTCCAGCATAGTGATCTCCACGTATGCTGTTTCATTAAAGAAATCCGTCACACGTTTCCACTTCCAGATGTACTCCTGCAGGTGCGGATACTTCGGGTTGGTGGCATCACGGAAGATCGATGACGCGTCCGGAGGGAATTGCGGATCTGTGAACTTGGTACCTGCCTGTCGGTTCTTGCGCAAAATCTGCAGCCATTCTCCATTATCAGGCAGCGTGTGTTGATTGTAGTAGCGCTCCTCTGCTGGGTCTGCACGCTCGTTCTGGACAACGGTAATGGTATCGTTCACCTTGGTCACGTTGTAGCCTTCGCTACGCTCCTGGGGGTCGGTACGATTACGCTCCACAGCGTTCGAGATCTCCAACCTTGTGCTCAGCGAGTCCATGTTACGAGCACGCACAATCTGACGGATACTCACGCCCACGCCCTTTCCATCCGGTTCTTCCCTCTCGCCCTCCGGCTTGGCGCTCACCGATAAATTGGCCAGCAGCGTGCTGATGTTGCTGCCGGACGGAGCTGCGGCCTCCACATTCACAGAAGCCGGCGGCTCAACGGGAGCTGCTGGAGTCTGCGGTGGGGCGTACGGATCGTATGTAGGGGACGCAGCCGGCGGGGCGTACGGGTCGTACGCTGGGCTCGGAGCAGGAGCAGGAGCAGGAGCAGGAGCTGCCGGTGTAGGTGGCACTGCGTGCGGTGGGTTGTAGCCCACACTGGCAGAAGCAGCGAAACTGGACCCTCCTCCATAGCCCACAGGCTGTGAAACTGCAGCTACAGGAGCAGCTGGAGCAGAGGGGGTGTAGGATGTGGAGGACACACCAAACAGGTCGCCTCCGTCGTCTTCAACAGCAGCAGCAGCAGCAGCAGGAGCTGGAGTAGCAGCAGAAGGAGCCACAGAAGCCGGTGCAGGACGATGAGCGCCGCATTCTCCGCAGAACAGAGCGGTCGAGTCCCCGAACGGCTCTCCACACTGCGTGCACTTGGCCCCAGCAGCAGCAGCGGGAACAGCAGGCGTCGGGGCGCTGTAACTCGGTACAGGAGGCGTCACCGCCGCCGGGGGCGGCGCGTACGACGTGGTGGAGGGCGTCACTGAGCTGTAACTCGGTCCGGAGCTGAAGGAACTAGAGGTAGGCGCCGAATACGGCGTTGAAGAGCTGAAACTGGCGCTGGAGGATGGCGCAGCGGGCGCAGCAGCGGGAGTAGCAGCCGCAGGGGGGGCGTCTTCACGGGGGGCCCCGCACTCGGCGCAGAAGCGCGCGCTCGCGATCTCGTCGGGCTCCCAGCGATGGCCACACTCCCCACAGAACATGACGAGCGTCTTGGGCGGTGGAAGTCTAAATGAGACGTGTGAAGGAGGGAAAAGTCGAAGATCGGCAGGTTTATCTTGCGTTTTGTAAGCGTTGATTTGAGAAATTCAGGATTATGCCGAGCTCAATTGACGACAAACTAGCTGGCTTCAACTTGACCAGGAATGACACGAATTCCATCTCGACAAGGTTTCAACAGCACATTAGACGGTGTGGGAACATGCATTGCAGATACGGTAGATATGCTCTGT
Organism: Phytophthora cryptogea; assembly: GCA_000468175.2. Classification (NCBI taxonomy): domain Eukaryota; phylum Oomycota; class Peronosporomycetes; order Peronosporales; family Peronosporaceae; genus Phytophthora; species Phytophthora cryptogea. The sequence continues at coordinate 4,176 of AUWJ02027058.1, forward strand.
ACAGGGCATGGGAAAGAAATCGACGAGGGGTTAGCGTCGAGGAGAAGCGGTGGTGGCCAGTTGCGGTGGAGCGGCGTTGCCACCGTCCAGCGACGATACCTTCGCCAGCCAGCGGATGAGGATCCGCGCCAGGAATTGCGGCAGGCGACGACGGCGCAGGAAGTGCCACACGCGTAGCCCGACTAGAACGATCAGCGCCGCTCGGAACGTGCGGTTCTGCACCCACCCGCGCACGATGAGGAAGACCTGGCGCACACGCGTTTCCACCGCCAGCAGCATCGAGTTCTCGGTGCGTCCGACCAGCTCCTGTTGACGTTGCACCAGCCGCTGCAGCTCCGCCGACTGCTGCACCACCTCGTCCTCCAGGTTCTTGACGAGCGACACCAAGCTTTCGCGGATCTGCTCCACCTGCTCAATCTGCTGGTTAAACATGGAGCGGTTGTCGCGCGTGAAGTGGAGTAAATGGGCCTCCAGCTCCTCTCGTTTCTTCGACTCGTCCTCGACTCGGTCCTGCAGTTCACCCAGCTCGTCGTAGATGCGTGGCAGTCTCTCGAACATACTGGTGGACCTCCTCACCCGGTTGTTGGGCGTCACCGAGCCCGCTTCCGACGGGGTTCGACCAATAGAGGCGTCGCTCGCCCCCAAGGAGCTGCTTCTCGGGTCTCCAGCACTGCGTAAATTGGCGCTGCGACGCCAGTCGTCCACTAAATTATCCAGTGCCGTCGTGTAGCGTTTCATGGCCTCCTGGCGCGTCATCGTTCCCAGATTCCGCCACTTCTCCCTACAACCAGTAAACTCCGTCAAGCTTCAACATCCAACAGCTAAACACTCTGTTTCTCTTGCTACCATTTGGACAACTCGAGTTTGCTGAGTCCCGAGGGCGGTGGCGTGGTCGGACAGGGCCCCACTGTCGCCTGCTGGTAATAGGCGTAAAAGTCCTTCTTCGGCGACGAGTTCTCCTGCGTCAGGATGCGATGCGGGCCCTGATAACTCTCCACGAACAGTACAGCTCCGGCAAAGTCCGTTTCCAGTTGCGCGCACGACTCGCACGTCGAATGCGAGTGCGTCGCCGTGGAGGACGACGAGAGCGAGCGCAGATCCGCCGTCTCCACGTCGTCCGCGTCCTCCACCTCCAGCGACGGGGCGGACGACAGTAGACGCGCGCGAACGGCCTGCACGCCCGAGGCCTGCGAGACGACGGAGCTGAAGAGCGACGACGAAGGCGGCGCCAGCGACGGCATTCGTTCGGTACAGTAGGAACGTCAAGTGAGACTTTGACGCGCAAAAAGGGTCGACGTCAACAACCGCGACGCAATTTTTGTGACTTGGATTGCAGATTCTGTGATTTGTGCACTTGAGCTTCAAGTGAGTCATTCCGGAATCTTCAAAATGGTGTCGACGTCTGCGGCGGTGGCCGTCGTGGTGCTGCTGTCGAGTACGCTGCTGATGCTGGGCGACCGCGTGGACCTGCCGCCTCTGGCGCTGCTCAAGCGCCAGTGGGCGGCCACTAGCGGCTACGACCTGGCGGATCTGGCGGCGCCTGTGCTCTATGGGAAGCCGCTGCTGGCGCTGGCCTACGTCTCTCGACTGCCGGTGCTGGGCCGTATCTTGTGCAATCATTTGGCCAAGGACAATAAGATTTTGGAAGTCCGCAAGTAGGGACTTTGTTATTTATGACATTTTTCCTCTTCTCGTGTACTAATTGGACAATTGACAATGACTCTGTCAGGTTTGCGGCGTCCATCCCGGACTTGCCGCTGTATTATCCGTATCTGGACCCGAAGGAGAGCGATAAAAGTCAAGGAGAGCCGCTGTCGCTTGAAGATTTTAGTCAGAAGGGAGCTAAACACGCTGACGTTTTGTTCAAGCACTGGAGCATTGCGGACTACACGTCACGCTACGCCTCGGGCGAGGTGACGCCTGTGCAGGTGGCGAAGGCTCTATTGGCTGCTGTGGAGAGAAACCAGAAGAGTGAATATCCGTTGAATTTATTCGTGGAGAAACATGACGACGAGATTTTGGCTCAGGCGAAGGCGTCTGCCGAGCGCTATGCGCGTGGAGAACCGCTGGGTGTGCTAGATGGCGTCCCCGTGGCTATTAAAGATGAAGTGCACATTAAGGGCCACCGCATGTTTACGGGCACCTCGTTCCTGGGCTATGAAGAGGACCCGGCCGAGGAGGATGACCCGCCTGTTGCCCGTCTTCGTGCAGCCGGAGCCATTATTCTTGGGACTACCAACATGCACGAGATTGGCTCGGGCGTCACAGGGTACAACATGCACTACGGCACGGTGCTTAACCCCTATAACCCGAAGTGCTATACTGGTGGATCCTCAAGTGGCTCAGCTGCAGCAGTGGCGTCAGGTCTTGTGCCGTTGGCGCTTGGATTGGACGGCGGTGGTTCAATTCGCATCCCTTCCGCGATGTGTGGCGTTGTCGGCATCAAGCCTACGTTTCAACGCGTACCTCCTGCGGCTGCGGATTGCCCTTCTGTCGCCCATGTTGGTCCAATCGCATCCTCCGTCCGTGACGCTGCTATCGGCTACGCTATCATGAGTGGCGGAGACGAAGCCAACTTTCCTCGCGGAATGACACAGCCGCCCGTGGATCTGCATTCGTTCGAGGACACTGCTTCGCTCAAGGGCGTTCGTATCGGCTACTTCAGTGATTACACGAACCATTCGTCACCAGAGATTGCTGAGGCTGTCACCAAGGCACTCAAGGCTCTGGAGGCCCGCGGAGCCGAGCTTGTGGAGACACTGCTGCACCATTTGACACCAATTCACGTCGCGCATAGCATCACTATTTCGTCCGAATTTGCGCAGAACCTGGACAAGTACTACGAGCGCTTTGGTGAGATGTCTCCGGAAGTGCAGCTCATTCTAACGTTCGGGCGGAGTTTCACAGCCATGGACTTCCTCGCAGCACAGCGCGTTCGTGCATTTGCACTGCGTCAGTTCCAGGAGAACGTGTTGAGCAAGGTGGATGCATTCGTGACGCCTTCGACGGGCATCACCGCCCCCGAGATCCCACCAGAGGCGTTCGAAGTGGGCGAACTGAACGCCCAACAGCTCGGAGCCATCTTCCGCTTCAGCGTCTACGGCAATCTCATCGGTGTGCCTGGCGTGGCGGTGCCGATCGGCTACGACTCGCGCGGATTGCCCATGTCCATCCAGTTCCAGACCGGCCACTGGCAAGAAGACACCATGCTGCGTCTCGCCCACGCCACGGAAGATCTGTACGCCCAGGCGCAGAAACAGCCGCAGATCTACTTCTCCATCCTCGATGACGCGGCCAAGCAGCCCAGAAACTGAGCAGCACTTGCCTTTGAGTTCAACATAATTTGACGTTTCAGTTTTTCCCGCCAAATTCTATTGCAAACATTCGTCTCTTATTGTCATTTTCCCCAGCAAATCGAATATGGAGCCCCCGCCACCGGCAGCGACGTTGGACGAGACGTCGGTGCTCATCATGGGGCACCGCGTGGCCTTCCCCGCCGGCAAGAGCCCCTTCCCAGCTCAACTGGCCGTCATGAGCAGCACGTTGGCGGCTCTGAAACGCAAGCAACACGCGCTAGTGGAGTCGCCAACGGGGTCTGGTAAAACGCTGGCGCTGCTGAGCTCCTGCCTCACATTCCAGCAAGATTTCATGCGAGTTGCTATGGCAGAATATCGAGAAAAGGAGGTGCGACGACAGCAGAAGTTGCAACAATTGAGAGAACGAGCGAGGGCGCAGCAACAGCAGCAAATGCAACAACAACAACAGCAAGAGCAGGAGACTCCGAACCAATTTAGTCAATTCAGTCAATTCAGTCAATTCAGTGCAACGTCTGATTGGGACGACGACGCCTTTGGACTGCTGCAACGCAGCGTCAAGAGGTTTAAAAGGGAAGAGGCTTCTGCTCCAGTTGTGAACGCTCCAAGTTCTGCAGTGGTGAATATACTTGAAAACGTGGAGACACATAGGATAACGCCAGAAGAAGGCGTCAATCAGGAACAGGAGACGGAGACGCAACAGGTAAAACCCGAAGACGGCGTCAAACAGGAGGACAATGAGGCGGTGTTCGGGCCAAATGACCTGAAAGACGAACCTCCAAAAGTTCCAAAGATTTTCTTCTGCTCGCGGACGCACTCGCAGTTGAAACAGGCGGTGAAAGAGCTGAAAGGCTGTCCAGACTCCTATATGCAGTCCCCAGAGTGTCCAGATGCTGCACCCGGCTTGACCCTGTTGAAGTCGTGTGTACTTGGCTCGAAGAGGTTGTTGTGTGCGAATGAGGAAGTGAATGATGAACCTGCTCTAGTCAATGAAAGGTGCCAGGAGCTGCGTATGGAGAAGGAACGTCGGCGTATGGCGGGGGATATCGAAGAAGAAGGAGGGTGTCCGTACAGCCAGACGTCTTTCAGTCGTTTGCGTTTCGCGGCACCGCAGATATGGGATATTGAAGACGTCACTAAGCTAGCGCCATCGTGCGAGGAGTGCGCGTACTTCTTTGCCAAAAGTGAACTGGAGACTGCGCATATCGTTTTTTGCCCGTACAACTACATTCTGGACCCTTCAATTCGAAAGGCAGCTGGTATTTCGCTCAACAATGCTATTGTGGTGCTGGATGAGGCACATAACGTTGAAGACATATGCCGCGAAGGAGCTAGTTTCGAGATCACTGATCATATGCTCACTAGTGCCATCAAGTCGTTCGAAGAGGTGGCCTGGGATGAGAATGATCCCCCTCGAACGGGTGCGTACGATGCGGTCCGTAATATGTTGAGCTGCGTTGAATCTTGGTTCGAAATCAATGCAGAACTGGTAAGAGACCCGAAGGACATAGATGACGATGACTGTAACTTGCTCTGGAGCACAGAGGACGCCTTGGACATGCTACGTAGCTGTAAGCTTCAGGAGGTGACCAACATTGATATCGACGAAATTACCCAGCACGAGCAGGCAAAGCTAGCTTCCCCTGGCAGGAAAGTCATGCTGAGCAATCGCGCCCTGAACACTGCATCGAAATTAATTTCTGTCGCCACTTACATGTTCAGCGACAATGCGAAGAATGCAGACGACTTCAACTTGCTTATTACCAAGAAGATGAGATTAAATGAGAACGACGAAGAGGTGGTGGACACCAAGTTTTGTGTATGGTGCATGAGTGCTGCGGTAGTGTTCGCGGAGGTGGCGCGCGGCTCACACAGTGTAATTCTCGCATCTGGCACACTAAGCCCGATGGATTCTTTCGCCGGAGAACTTGGGGTAGACTTCCCGATCCGCCTGGAGGCTAATCATGTGGTGAATATGCGCAAACAAGTTTTCATCGGTGCCCTTATGACAGGACCGGGGAATGTTGATTTGATTTCAACGTACAAGAATCAGCAAAATTTCCAGTATCAAGACTCGATGGGCTTCTTGTTGCTGCAGTACGCACAAGTAATTCCAGGTGGTATCCTCATGTTCTTCCCGTCGTACGGGTTGATGGGTATGCTGGTAGCTCGCTGGAAGAGGACGGGAGTCTGGGCGCGATTCGAGAAACACAAGGAAATGTTTAGTGAGCCCCGTCAGGGTGGTAAAGATTTTGACAACTTGCTTCTGAAGTACAAGAGAACTATTGCAGAGCATGCTGCTGCACACGATACCCCAAGCGGGTGGGTAAGAGAGGAAACAGAACCGAAGCAAACTGGAGCGATATTCCTTGCTGTTTATCGCGGAAAGGTTAGCGAGGGTATTGATTTCTCAGACGACAACGCACGAGCAGTGCTTGCAGTTGGAATTCCGTTTCCCAACTTTAAGGATTTGAAAGTGTCGCTGAAGCGGGAGTATCAAGACAAGAAATCTCGCGATAACCGAAGGCTAGTTAATGGCTCTTGGTGGTATAAGCTTCAAGCTTTCCGGGCACTCAACCAAGCTCTAGGACGATGCATTCGACACCGTCGCGATTATGGAGCTGTTATTTTAATTGATTCGAGACATCGTGGCAACATGCATGGCAATTCACTTTCAAAATGGATGAGACCGCACGTTCAGGAATTTCAATTCTCCGAGGATTGCAATCCCCTCTTTGCCGAGTTTTTTCAACGAAATCAAATAGAGATGCCCGCACCTCCACCGGTCCCTGAGCCAGAGCCAGCTCCCGCACCAACAACTCGAGTATCTTTCTTGAGGGGGCCTATGGTACTTGAATACGAAGAGGATCCCCAGATCAAAGCAGAAGCGCAGACAGTTCTGTAATGGTGATACGAAGAACGTTTATGAACCAAGTTCTTGTATGTTTTCAGTCACTCGTTGTACGAGTATACAAATGAGAAACGACAGTCCAAGTACAGTTTAAAATTAATGCAGTGGCTGTGATCACGCTGCTGGTGGGCCGAACAAGAACTCGTGCACTGCTTGCGGGATGAGAGTCTGTGCTGAGCAGTCTTGCGGGTCGGTCGAAGTATGCTGGATAGTCACTGCCAACAGGTCGTTCAAAAACTTCTGAAGTTTGCGCGCAACCCGCTCCTTGCTGGCAAAGGCCAGCAGAAATCCGTCGGGGTTTTCTCCGAACACGAACCAATTGAGGATGGCAGCACAGAGCTGGCAACGTTCGCCCCTGTGTGCGGAGTCCACTAGGTCGTGCAAAGTGTTGCTCACGTCTTTAAACTCAGACAATTCTCTCTCAATCCGGATAGTTGGCTCAGTTGGTGCAGTTGACAAACTCAAGCAACTCGAGGTGGTTGGTGATTCCATGGACACCTCAACAGCGAAGCGCGCCTTGCTTCCTTTTCTTGAGACCGAGACGCGAATGGAGTCGATTTTCTTGAGTTCGACCAATGCGTTTTGTCCTGCCGATACACTTGAAGACTGAGAGGCAGCAGGAAGCAGAACTTGGAGCGTTGCACCCCATTGACCAGAAAGGTTGGGCAGCATGGGTTCGTTGGTGGCAGATTGCACAGTACTGAAGTCGATTCTTGGACTTGGGTTGTGAATCGGGATGCGAATTCGAAAATGGTGAAGTGCACCCTGGCAAGCTCATCGGAGACTTCTCTTGGCCGCAACCAAGGGACCCCAGCACCTCCTTCGAACTGGCATTGACAGCATCTCCTTCGAACTGGCATTGACACCGGAGTTTGCGGTCCCATTCGTTGTGATGCACAACCAACAACTCATCCTATCCGATCTCGAGGATAATCATCCCGCCTTATTACTGCCAATGGCGAGTCTCAATTGCTGCCACGTTTAACAA
>AUWJ02027070.1:0-24932 GCA_000468175.2 Phytophthora cryptogea
GTCCGTTTCCAACGGAATGTTGGGCACGTGTTTCTTGTCTGGTTTTGTGTCTTGGCCGTTGAATGTCTCTTTTCATTAGGAAACGGTGAAACCCCACTTGCTTCGCGCTGTGCTCAAAGTAATATTTCATGTGATTTGAATGCATAATCCTTTCAGCTCTCGCGCTCGCTGGTGTTTTTGGGTTCGCTGTGTCCAATACCCACTGCAATTTTGAGGACATGGAAGCCACTTCAATGGCGAGCACAACAATCGCAGCAAAGCTGCCACCAGCCAAGACCAAATGCGAATCCGACACTGGAGTCGACATTTTCGAGATCAAAGCGTTCCCTAGCAAGGAAATCGCGTTTGAAGTTCCAGCAGAGCAACACACGCTGCAACGTGCTGATCAACCTCATCAATGGCTATGTCAATATCAACAGTGCAGTATCACTGGGACCGAGATCATCTACAGAAAACTAATCAGTGACCTCCTGGAGGGCAAGACGAACAGTTCCGTTGAAAATAGTGAAAGCGACTCTGGCAGCTCTGCATCGGACATCAGCAATAGCAGCAACAGCAATAATAGTAATAGCAATAGTAGTAGCTCTACTACAGCCCCGAGTCGTCGGACGTATCGACCACTGCCCTCTCCTTCCTCGTGTACGGTTCAATAGCTGTTATTGCTGTTGTGTTGCACTAAGACTCTGCATTCGACAGCCCCGAGAATTTCACTAACTACTTCAAAATACTACGAAATTGCAACACCCGTGTTCAATCTCTCTACTTCTTGTTATTGGTAACCTGTGCAGCTATGGCAGAACCGTTTGATTCGCTGACATGTAGAGTTAATCTACCAACTCGTATTGTCAAAATATCCAACCAAGTACTTCGTTGTGAGCAAGAGAGTTTTCGTCCTCAGCAAAAAGCGTTACTCAACCGTATTCGTTCGGCAGCGCCAACCAGTTCAGCTATCCGCCTAATTGCTTCTGGGTTCAAGCTAAGATACATGACCAGAAAGGGTTAGCTCCTTTCTGGCTTCTCTTTCAGCAAACTCCACGGAGGAAAGAGCTACAACCGAATTCACCCCGATGAGCGCTACAAACCAAAATGACAAAATGGATTTACCACCGTTGACTTGCGTTGCCGTTGTGTGTCGAGAATTTCCAAAGCTGCAAGCTGAGAAACAAATTGTTCAGCGGATCGACGACTTCATCGACTTCTCCACCGAGTTTTCATTTGCAGAAGCTTGTTACACTTCCATTGCTCTTGCAAAACGTGTTTTCATCCGATCTGGAAGTGATCAAGAGGAACTTGTGACTCGCATTGTGTCATCAGCAAATAATGGAGATCTGCACGAACTCAAATTGTTTCGTAGAGTGGGGAGGAAGGTGGCAGGTATTCGATCAAGAGATCTGCTCAATACTCAATCCTTTTGGGGGATGCTGCCTGCGGGTTCGGCAGCTCAAGGAGGATATCATCGTGTAATAAAGTGGCTTGTACGTAAAGGTGCAAAAGTGGACAAGAAAGATGGTCAAGGTAAAACTATTTTTCACTGGGCATGCGAGATGGGTCATCTCTCAATGGTAAAGTGGCTTGTGGAACAAGGAGTGACGATGGACGAAAAGGACTCGACAGGCTGCACAGCTCTCCACTTGGCTGCTGGCAGAGGAGAATTATCGGTAGCAAAGTATTTGTTGAAAACTGGTGCTCAAGCTAATGCAAAGAACGACAAAGGCTGGACGGTTCTTCATTATGCAGCTCGATGTGGATTGCTTCGGTTAGTTTTACGACTTGTGAAGAAAGGAGCAGCAGTCGACTGCATCGATAGTACTGGAAAAACGCCGCTGCATGTGGCAGTCACGTATGGACATGGAAATATTGCGAGGTTCTTAGTGGAAAATGGCGTTTGTGCACTTTCTGTCGACGGCTTTGGGCATAGCGCACTTTACTACGCGATGGAATGGCGTGACTATAAACTCGCCGAGTGGATGATCGAAGCCTCCAACAAGACCGAAACTTCACAGATAGATCTGTTGGAAATTCTTTTGATCGCTGCAGCTGCAGACCAAACTGGAATCGTTGAACGTCTCCGTGAAACACTTGGCGTTGATGTTTGCGTCTCACTTCGAAATGGACGCACAGCTCTTCATGAAGCTGCGAAAGGTGGAGCAGCAAGCGCTATGCAGCTTCTACTAGAAAGAGGACTAAGCATTACCCAAGCGGATGGCTTTGGAACAACACCGGTTATTGAAGCATGTCGGCAAGGACTAGTCGAGATTTTGCATCAAGCTTTGAGTGCAGGGGGTACGATTGGAGATATCGACTTGGCCGGACGTACTCCATTGCATTACGCTGCTGAAAGTGGCCATGTCGACATTGTGGAAGCGCTTCTGGAACGCAATGCGGATCTCAATTGTTGTGATAAACGACAATGGACACCACTGCACTGTGCTGCTGAAGCTGGTCATGAAGAAGTTGTAAATCTGCTGTTGGCTCATGAAGCTCAGCTGGACATCAAAACAATTGCTGAGACGACTGCGTTAAATCTCGCAGTAGAACGCGGACACCTCAACGTGGTCCAAATTCTGAAAGAATATGCTTCACTCCACGACATATCGGTTAATAACTCGGAGGAAATGCTGGCTACTACCCCGACAGAATACTTTCTCAATCCGACAGATATTGCTTTCGAGGCACCAGAATTTGAAGACAAGGGCTGTGGATTGTGGCTTGGCTCCCCAATTGAAGTCAAGTTGAAAAAGAGCTGGTCCACCAATTTCGTCGAAGAACTTGGTCGATGGGCTCAATTAAACCACCCTCATGTTGTAAAGCTCTTTGGTGTCTGCTATGGTGATGGTGTGCAAGATCCCTGCTTTGTTTTCGAGCGAGCTGTCCAAGGTTCTCTGTTCGAATACCTTGAAAAAGCTGAGCAGCGTTTGACGAGCGCAGAACTCTGGAGTAAAATATTCGAAGCAGCTTTGGGTCTGCAGTATTTGCACGACCATGGCATTGTACATTGCCATTTCAGTTGTGACAGTATCATCGTTGCTGAAAATGGGGTCGCTAAACTACGGAATCTCAGTCGCGATGGAGAAATGCAGGGGTCCCAACTCGGAGTTAATGCTCCTGAGGTAGTTTCCGGACTACCACATTCGTTTCAATCTGATGTGTACGCGTTTGGACTGAGTATTATTCAAGCTGTGACAGCATCGTGGAACCCATGGGTTGCGAATGGTAAAGCGCGTGGAGTTACAGCGGTAAGCCACCCCACAATGTCTCGAGATACGATGATTCTGTCTGGGAAACTGCCAACCAAACCAGCTGAGATGAACTCGATCCAATGGGACCTTGTTTGTCGAATGTGCAGCTATAATCCCCACGATCGACCCTCAGCCTCAGACGTGGTGCGTGAATTGGAAGCATTCACGCATGAGAATACTCTTCAGTATGGCTCCAACTCTGAAAAGGAAAAACTCTTCTCGGATCTCTTATCCCGAACCAGCCAGGACGATGAAACATCCGTGTGGGAGCTTCTTGCAAATGTTGACGACATGTGTAAGTCGTCAACCACAACGAACGAAATGAACCGAGACGTATATGACCGGTTGGTTGACGTTTTTGAAGCGCTGAAAAGTATGAATGCTTTTTCTGTAAAGGCCATAGCTCACCAATTCGCTGACATCATGCGTCAGTTCCATCACGCGCTCGAGAGAATGCACTCGGAGGTGATGACTGAGATTAATAGCATTGGTGCTTCTCGTCAACTAGCAGACGATATTTTCTCAGTACACAAAACTTTGGACATATTCATTGAATCTGCTGGGCTACCGGGATCAAAACTATCAAAGTCTTGGCGAACACACTGGGAACTCCATCGAACACTGCAACAACAAGAAGCACTTAGTACGATCGAAAATTTATCCGATCTTTTGGAAAGTGGAGGGAGAACTAACGACCAAAAGCAGTGTCTAAGTTACGAGTTGAGTAATTTGTTGGCAAGCTACGTCGCTAGCAACACAACTGATAAAGCACGCATCACCTCCATAAAGGACCTGTTCCCTAATCTGGAAAACACACCGTGGTTCATACCAGCGTACGAGGTCGATTTTGACCACTTTGACGAGTTCAGCCATGGTGCTTTTGGGAAAGTGTATCACGGCAAGTGGAAACGATCTCGAGTCGTGGTCAAGAAAGTGGAATTGAAAAGCGACAACGACCAAGCTGCGTTTTTGAATGAAGTCGAAATCTGGCACAAATTGTATCATCCCGACGTTGTTCAGATGTTTGGAGCCTGCCATGTCGACAACCCGTTCTTCTTGTGCGAATATGCAGGAGGGGGACAACTGGATGATTATCTGCGCCTTCACCCTAATAAAGTTTGGGAAAAACTCTACGAAGCCGCTCTGGGACTTCGATACCTGCACGTCAAGCGAGTCGTACACAGCGACCTCAAGTGCAACAACATTCTCATCGGTAACGATGGTCGAGCGAAGCTAACAGACTTTGGACTTAGTAGGCTGGTAACCAACACTATTGAAAGTGAAGAACCCGAGTCCGAAGAGCATGGCGGTGGCAACCCAAATGTCGGTGCAGTTCGCTGGAAAGCTCCTGAGGTGCTTCGCGGTGAGAAGGCAACATTCGCTTCGGATGTGTACTCGTTCGGTATGTGCATCCTTGAAGCGGTCAGTGGTAAGTTTCCTTGGGGAATGCTGGATGATTTGGCAGTCAAGTATCATGTTAAGCATGGATCGATTCCTCAGCGCCCACCAAATTGCAGTGAAAAAGCGTACAAGTTGGTAAAACGGATGTGCACGTATGATCCTAGTGCAAGGATGGAGATGAAGGAGGTTGTCAATGCCCTCGACGCTTTACGATGAGTTAGTGATGATGTCTACACTTTATACACGACGAATAGTTCAAGAACTAAAGTACTTCGGCTTGTCGATGACATCTATTGGATACACCTTGTCATCCTTATACAATCTATATCCCGTTTGCTTGTAGTAGTTCCTTGTCACCCTCTAATATTGCTTGGCCACCTGTGTCCTCTTCAAGGGCACGAAAAATATATCTGTCAAAACTAAAATCGTACCTCATCCGTCTAAGAGGATTCCGGGGCGCGTGTCTGCAAATTCGTCTCTTCCTTCAGCTGCGATAACTCGTTCTCGCGGGAGGCCACTGCCAAGCGCAGTCGACGATTCTCCACCTCCAGTTCACGGATCTTGCTCATTCGCGTCTCCTGCTCCGCTTGAGCGATCTCCAGACCGCGCACAAATTCACGCAGAAGCTCCTTCTGTTTGTACAGCTCGCTCTCCTCTGTGCGCTGCCACCTGCCGATTCGCTGGTCCATTTTGGACAGCTCGTCCAGATACTTGCTCTTGAGCATTGTCGTGAGAGACGGTCGAGCACTACTGGATGAAGCTAACGGTGGCGCTGGTTCCGTCGGTGTCGGGGCAACGGGAGCTTCCTGTAGACCTTCGGGGTTGGTTGGGGTGTTGTGTGCATCTTCCTCGTTCTCCGGTTCATCCTCTTCGTCTCCATCATACTCCTCCTTGGTCTCAGCAAGATCGTCGTCGACGTCCGTCAAATGGCGCGACGATGATGTCGACAACGGAAGTGTCTTGGTACTTGCACTCCCGCCACTGCCGATCAATGTCTTGTTCGATGTGTTGGCGGAGCTTCCGGAATGGACGAGCCGTGGACGCGCGTGGTCGTCGTCCTTGTCTTCCTCCTCCTTTTCTTCGGGTTCTGGTTGGGCAATACTGACGCTGCTAGTACTATGAACCGGCTCACGCCGCAGAAGTGGCCGTGTTGCTGCTCTGGACTGGGTTTGAGGAGCTTGAAGCTCCATCTCCGCTTGTTGTCGAGCTGCAAGCTGTCTAGGTGTTGGTTTTCGCTGAGGTTGAGCTAAGGCAGTGGAATCTCCACGTCGCGTTGTTTGAACTGACGGAGCTGGGTGTGCTTCCCATGGTTCCGGGGGCGTAGCCATGGCAGGAAACGTGTCTTCATCTATCGATGCGAGCTCTTCATCATCGGGACGTTCCTGCCCTTGCGACGAGTTCAAAATCACCCTATTGATGTTGTTGATAGCAAACTTGAGCTCCATCTGGCGCTCATCAATTGTCGACTTGGCGGACGAATTCATCTGTGCAGGTCCTCTCGGTCTTCGACGCAGCTGGAGATGTTCCAGTTGCTCTTCTAATTCGTGAATGCGAGCCCGATACTTCTTCAGCAGCGCCGAATCGCCCAAACCTTCGTTTACAACCACCCGATTGCGTACTCGTCTCGCTCGACTAGCAAACTTTAACGTGTTGTGGGTCTCCGCTAAGCAATCGACTGATGGTGAAGCTGTACAGACAATCGCAATCTGTGCCTGCCCCCCTAACGATGGTTGTAAAATCCGCGTGAGTTTGGAATTGCGGTACGGTAAATGCGGTGTAGTCGGAGTCCGAACGCCTCCTGGTCCTTTCCTGTGGCGGTCGCGACTGAGCTTCCAGATGATATGTCCCAACGTGAGCAAGCTCCGATTGATGAACTTGCCTTCCTCTAAAGCCTGTCCTGTAGTATTCGCTAACCGAACGCTCTCAGAGCCAGCGAGATCAATAATGTTGAGTGTCGCCGAACGCACTGGCGTCACTTCTCGGTCTCTAGTGCTCCGCTTCGCTTGACTCTCGATCACCTTCACACAGCCCAAGAACAAACCATACAGAAACATGTGAGTAAGTGAGTCAGTTCAAAAGCTCCGTGCCACTGTGTAGCAGCGTCGAAAACGCCCCCTGTCTGACGAGACTGTCCACACAGCACGGACTCGACAGGCAAAAAAACAAAAACGAGATCCATTTACCATTCGGAATACGACGTGAGACCTGGAAGATTGGTCGTTCGACTCGGTCATGGCCATGTGACGGTGCAGATTCCCCACCTCGACCAGCGAAAGCACGTGCTCAGTGGACAGCACAATCTCCTCCCGCAAGCCTTTGATCACTACGTCTTTCGTGACAAAGCCATCGCGGGCATTCCCCGCCCCTGCAGCTCCTCGGTTGTGCACATCATAGATTTTGATGTCCGATTTCGCCCCGGCAGCCAGCAGATCGTGGATCCGCTCGTTGTAGATCTCCAAATACGAAAAGCGAAGCAAATACTCCATGCTCGGGTGCCGTGCAATGTGGTCAAAGATGTCCTGTACGCCTAGCTGAATAATTCCGGGATCTCCTCGACCGCCCTATTACGATCGAAAAAGGCAAGTAGTCAGCACAAAGAGTCGGTTCACCGTCGATTACCAAAAAGACAACTTTCCACCAACCTGCATGGTGTACGTCTTGCCCGTGCCCGTTTGGCCGTACAGGAACACGGACGAGTGGTATCCGTCCATGGCCGCCATAATGGCATCCTAATCATCACAGAGATAAAATCCAAGTTAGTTTTTACAGGACCAAAATATTCCAAAAATCGTGTGGTAAAGTTTGAGGGTGGGATGCCCGCATCCATGCACGACAAAAGCAGCCAAGTGAGCGAGTCCGTAATGCCCATGACAACTAGGAGAGCTATTTGTGCGGCACTACAAAATCACACAAAAGTACCTTGACGGTCTCGTCGTACACCGTTTGCGTTTGCGTCGCAGGGGGGTACAAATAGTCAAAAGTGTACGACGACGGCAACGCGGACGCCGACTCCCTCAAAGCCGAGGAGCTCGAGGAGACGGTGGACCCGCCACTGCGCTTCTTCTCCTCTCCGTCGCTATTCACGACCCGCGTCGGGATCTGCGCCGGGAAAATCTGCTGATAAATAGTGTTCTCGTGCCTGGATTTTCGTACCCCCACATTAATGTCACGGACTATAAAATGCCAAACACAAACAAGATTTCGGGATAATCGTACCAGGTCCAGGCCGCTTTGCCGCCAGCCTTGAGCTTCTCGGTCCGAGTGAAGGGGCGGAGGCGGACGCACACTTTGATGCGTTTGTCGCGCGCGGGGGCCGCAGCGGAGGCCATCGCGACGCCGACGGGGGCGGGGGGAGAATCCGATACTACGGCCGGGATTGTTCCGGGCGCCTCGGCGCTGCTACAGACGGCGCAGAGAGCGCGCGCATGCGGCAATGAAGGCGACGGAGGTACCGTCCATCGTGTGCTCCACACCACATTGTCGTCAAGTGGACGGGCGTCTCAGATGCGCTTTCATTGCGTTGCGACTCTGGACGGACGGACGACGGAGCGTGAGTTGCATGGGTTCGTTTTCCAGCGAACCCACAGCCTGCTGCAGGTTTTGTAAGGCGCAGGAGCACACTTGTGTACGTGGAATTTTGGTTTCCACGCGGACTCGACGTCCGGACGCGCGATTTCCGGTCGGCCGAGCCGAACGTCCGCAGAACTCGGGGCTTGAGGCCTGCTCCAGTCGTTCGCAGCCCCGATCAGAAAGGTCGAGCCCAGAGTGGCACGGGCGTGTACAGCAGTGAGTCAAAGCTTGACTCGAAAAATGCGTTCTGGTGGGGATGGCAGCATTTCGAGGTGGCTCCTCTGGCTTTGTGGTTGGGGGATACGTCTGCGACCACATGGCACCACACAGTTCTCGCAAAAGCTCCCGACCAACGTTGCAGTCTCCAGTGCAATTGAGACTCAAGATCTCTCGCTTGGACAGAAGAAGGGCGCCCGAGTTACAATTGGACGACGACTTCACTTTCCAAGATCGATCTCGATTGGCGGCTTTATCCGAAAGTCTCTGCGGCTCTTTCGGAATAGCCGCCGGGATCTTTGTTGGATAATCCACAGCATCAGTCGTCCCCATGCTCGCCACTCGCTTGCTTGGGTCTCGCCCACTCGCCAGTCGCTGCTTCGCCTCCAGCAGCACAGGGAACATGCAGATCCTCGAGTCCGTCGCCGCCTTCCGCCAGGCGCGTCGCGCGCTGCCCCCGACCGCGTCGCTGGGGCTCGTGCCCACGATGGGAGTGCGTCGTGGATACAAAAATCCACTATAATTATCCTACACTAACGTTTACATGGATATAATTACTCTGCAGGGACTCCATGATGGTCACTTGTCGTTGGTCAAGCAGGCCAGAGACTCGTGCGACTTCGTAGCGGCCAGCATCTTCGTCAACCCGGCGCAGTTCGGCCCCAATGAGGATTATTCCAAGTACCCACGCACGTTCGAGAAGGATGTGGCACTTTTGGAGCAACAGGGCGTGGACCTCGTGTTTTTCCCGTCTGCGGACGAGATGTACTCGCCCCACCATCGCTGCTACGTGGACCCGGAAGGGTTCGATGATCTCGTAGAGGGTCAGTGCCGTAAGGGCCACTTCCGCGGCGTCGCGACGGTCGTCTCCAAGCTTTTCAACATTGTGCAGCCCACCCACGCCTTTTTCGGACAGAAGGATGCAGCTCAGGTGGTGCTGATTAAACGCATGGTCTCGGACATGAACATCCCCGTGGAGATCAACGTGGTGCCCATTGTGCGGGAAGCGGACGGCCTCGCGCTCTCGACGCGCAACCAGTACTTGTCACCGGTGGAGCGGGAGGCTGCGTGTGTGCTGCACCGAGGTCTTGCGCATGCGCAGAGTTTGTTCCAGAAGGCCAAGGAGAGCGGTAAGACGACGGTGGGTGCTGCGGCGCTGCGGGATGTCGTTCGTGACGAGTACGAACGCGAACCCCATGTGACAGCCATCGACTATGTGTCGATTGGGTCGAAGGAGACCATGCAGGAGGTGTCGGAGGTCGATACAGCCGAGGGAGCCATCATTTCCGTCGCTGTGAAGCTGGGACAATGCCGCCTGATCGACAACATCATCCTTTAAGGCAGACACATCGATGAGGAACGCAACCCGACTTAGAGAAACTGGTGAAACTAAATAGTGATTCATTTTACGCGTGCGGGTAGAGATGGTGTTTGATGAAAGTCGCAAGCCAGCAGGTTGGCGCCGATTAGTAGCTTCGCTTCTTCGCATCCGCAGCGGCGGTGCCCAAAACGTCTAACGACCGCTTGCGGCCGGAGACGACAGCACTTGAGCTTTTCTGGTTCAGCAATGATTCGTCCACTTCGCCCCAGTCGATATCGTCAAGACTATCGTCGACTGAAGCACGAGAAGCGCTAGCGATCGGGTTTGTAGACGTCAGTGTGCTTTTACGCGTGCTGTTGCCCTGGAAAAATGGAGAAGACTTGGGTGCTAGAGGTATCTCGACGACATCTGGAGCGGAGTCCAATGCGTCCAGGCAGTCCAGTGCACTGGTTGAGTGCGCAGTTGGTGCGGGGGTTGGAGTCAGGTTATGCTGCGGCAAGAAATACGGACCCGGTCAATAAACAACAAACAGTAGAAAAGCTTACGCAAGAATTATTGTTACCTTGGCGAGGTATGATTGAACGATGGCAATGATCGGGTCACCATACTTCTTCACACGAATACGGCCTACGCCGTCAACCTCCAACAACTCCGCCTTTGAAATTGGGACGGCATTTGCAATTGCAGCAATACCAGAAGTGGGAAGAATATGGTACGGCATCAGGTTGTGGGTGTCGCACACGCTGGCACGCCAATCTTTCAAAAGCTGAGCAAGGGCTTCAACGTGATCTTCAGGGATTCTGTTGTCAAGGGAAAAAGAGATCAGTTCATTGCAATTATGAGTGAATAAGCGCAAGGCACCATGCAGCATGTACCTTCTAGAAGATTTGGTTTCTGGAATAAGTGGGTACGCGGTTGTTGCAACGGGTCGTGCAACCACTTCCACTTCGTTGTCACCATAATCATCGCTCAGTTCCTCAACAACAACATTTGTGCTTGAGTTCTTCTTTCCAGTTTTGCGGGTCCCTGTTGATTTGGTTTTCTTTGTTGGAGCTTTCTTCGTAGCCTTCTTCTTAGAAGTTTTAGCTTTCTCCTGTGGAGCACCATCGCTGGCAGATACACGTGTCTGATACTTCGTCTTGCAGACGATTCGAACTCGTTCGCCACGCATAAGCCTGTTTGCGTTGACTCCAAGAGATAAAAATGTTGTTGTAAATCCCTTTGCATTGGTTTGATCCTGTGCACAGCATCAAGAAATATAGTAGGTCAGATGGGGCTTATSAACAATACCAAGCCAATTGACCTTACCACTTCCCGCAGATATTGTCGAAGAATCATGTGATACAGAATTCGCTCCACCTCGCTGCGAGAGTACCGTCCTTTGCCTTTGCCAAACCCTCTAAGCTGTGAGAACTGATCTTGCTTCCATTCTCTGCCCTTTATAGCCAAGCCGAGAAACACTTGAGCGATCTGGACGACAGTTGCAGGGTCACCGGCTTCTTGCAGACTTTTGACTAAGGGAGCAGCATCACAATTAGTACGAACAAAGTAGATCATTCAGCCTCTACACTAAGTAGTACTAAGTAATAAGTAGTAACATACTCATCTCGGTCAAAGCAACGCAGTCCTCGGTAACATCTGACTTCTCGAACGTAATCCCCAAGGCCTTGTTTTTGCAGTTATCGCAAGTACCATGACATTGCTCGCTTGCAAAGTGTTCGCCAAAATACTCCAGAAGAGACGTTCGGCGACATTCCACTTGATTCTCGCAGAACTCTGTCATGCGTCGGAGGTTCTGCAAGTGCACGTTGCGATGTTGCATGTTCTCTCGATCCTTCGTAATGAGCTTTCGACGTCGAGTCTATTTCATGTGGATAAAAGATAAATTAGCGACCTAATACACTGAATATGTAACAACAACAACAACATGTTTGGTTGACAGGCATACCAGATCCGGAAACGAATAATAGAGGATGCAGTTTGCAACGTCACCATCTCTTCCTGCTCGGCCGGCTTCCTGCAAAGCCACCATTCATTAGCAATAATATGTCCAGGGCACCATGGGAGCAGCACTTACTTGATAGTAGTGTGTTACGGACTGGGGAATCGTGTGATGGATCACGTAGCGCACATCAGGTTTGTTGATGCCCATTCCAAACGCCACTGTGGCACAAATGAGCTTGATTTTGCCTTTGCTCCATTCATGGTGTCGATAAGCGCGGTCCTCAGGCTCCAGTCCAGCATGGTAATACGATATCTGACTTGCTTTTCGAGTGTTTTCGAACCCAAGTGCCTTGATTAATTTTTCTGCTGTCTGTTCGCAGTCCTTTTTCGATAAGCTACTCCGAGGCCAAACAAAATTAACAAGTGAATAGCTAGCACAAAATGATCAGGAATGTAAGGATGCGTACCAGTAAATTATTCCAGAGTCGTCGATGTGTTTCCGAACATAGTCTGATATCTCACTCATAAACTTGGATGTCTTTTTGCGCACATCATACGTCAAGTTTGGTCTGCGTTAGCATACCAAATTATTAGTAAGAGCACGTAAATCGCGTTACTACAAGTTTTTCAGGCTTACCTGTTGAAGCTTGAACGCGTAACGAACGGATTGTTCAGCTTCAGATTCTTAACGATATCTGCCTCCGTTTGTGTGTTTGCAGTTGCGGTCAACGCCATGATTGGAACCTGCACGTACAATAAAAGGTTAGGACCTGGTCAACAAGATACACTCTGCATGCCAAGGCGACACGCACCGACGGAAATTTTGAGCGCAATGTGCCGAGATTCATGTAGTCTTTCCTGAAGTCGTGACCCCATTGACTAATGCAGTGCGCTTCGTCGATCACGAACCGAGCCAATAGGCCTCGCTTTTCGAGTGATTCAAACAGATTGTTGAGCGCATTGCTTGATGCAATTTTCTCGGGTGTCACGTAGAGCATTTTGATGCGGATTTGGTTGGAATAAAGCTCTGAGAAAATAGGTTTCTGAACTGTTGCGTAGTCTTGGTCTCCATTCAGATTTGCAACACCAACATCTAGAGCCTCCAGTTGTTGCACTTGATCTTGGATGAGTGAGACCAAAGGCGAAATAACGATGCTCACGCCGTCATCAATACAAGCAGGCAGTTGAAAACAGAGGCTTTTACCACCGCCAGTTGGCATCAGTACGAAAACATCTCGCCCACTAAATGCCTCCATGACTGTTCGCTCCTGGTTCGGCCGAAATGCATTGTGTCCAAAAACGTCTCGGAGTACTCGCTTGGCACGCTGCATTTTTGAGTTTACACTCGGGTCACCGGAAACACACGGTTGCTCCACAACAAGCTGACGGGTTTGCGCCCCGTGCGAAAAGCGGTCACTACCAGCGCCGGATGCGTCATCTACCCACGAGTGAAATCCGCAAGTACTGCACCGATAATAAAGGCGCTGAGCGTTTGGTCCATGCTGCACTCGGGCCTCAACAGTCGACATTCCGCAAGAGCAGGTGGGGGCATTCGTTGATGCGTCGCCCAAGCTACTAAATGATTGTGGCGTCGGTACAGACCGAGGCGGTGTGTGTGCAGGAGACACATTCCGGGTCGATGGAGACGCTTTCACTGCACCTTTGCACTCTCTGTATCGCCTACTCAGCACTTCCAGCTCCTGCTCCAACTCGGATCGACGCTTTTGCATAAAATCCGGCACTTCTCCTTCGAGTGATGCATCGTCACACTCTTCACGAACTTTACGCAAATACTCTCGTGTCCGTTTAATCGATTGACGAAGTTCGTCGGCAAGCCCATCACCTGCTTCTTGAGAAACGCTGGTCTGTGTAGATGGAGGTGAGACGAAACTTTCATCTGAAAGCATCGGCGATCTCTGCGGGGCAGCAGGCTTTGTCTGTTTCCGCGCGCGCTGGTGATTAGCAACAAGTGCGTCCACATCAACGTTGTCGAACAAACAATCAGGTTCATCATCCAATCCTGCGTACGTCGTCTGCTGCACCGAAGACTGTGCCTGCATCCTGTTTCCCCTTTCCTGATATCCTGTGGTGGCCCTACTCACGGGCGGTGACGGCGTTGTCGACCTCGTAAGATCCACAACGTCACTCGACGTTGCTGTCAACTGAAAGCCCGATGAAGCAGTGTACGACGCTGTATCCCCTCTACCCATCGCACCACCTCCATATTCCCTCACGTGCTCCACTGGAGCCATAACTGGCGCTGTATTTATCACTGGGATCGTCCCCAGAGCGATCCTGGGCGTCGGCACCACCTTGAGCTTCGTAGAAGCCTTGGATCTCGCCCGCAAAGCCTGAAACTTCTGCAGCGCATCTCGCCCTCTCTGTATTGTCTCTAGACAGTTCTCCTTCTCAGCTGCTCCGTCGTCAGCGCTGCTCAAAGTCCACAAAATGGTCCACAACACGCAAATTTAAGCTCATTTAGTCTCCAGAGCCACCGATTCACCGTGAAAAAGCGCAGCAGCGACGCAACAGGACCCTTACGCTTGTTTACGAGCCGTGCGACTGTCCAAATAGGCCCCAATGACGTGGGAATTGAGGCATTGCTGCAGAGTATTGGTAGGCGCCTAGTACCGACGATTAATGGGTCATTACAGAGCCAATGCGCACAGTTAGAGAGCGAGGAGGACACCATTCGACAGCGCAGAGAACCCGCTACACGGTCCTTACCTTCTCCGCCCACGCGAGCTGCTCCTGGAGGTTGAACTGCGGCGTGGAAGCTGCCTGCTCGCCGCTCGTCGACTTCTTGGCGCGCATTTGAGTGCGGAATGGGAATGAAGGTCTGGTGCAACCTTTGATAGTGACAAGTGAGGGATTCATTTGAGTGACACAGACGGTTGAAGAGCACGGGACTGTAGACGAATCTGATGGTCACGCGAGTTGGAGAGCTGCAGGAGAGCGTTTGCGGCGCTAAAGTGAGTGCGTGAGAAATGGAGAAGCAATGGCTATGGAGTGGAGGATAAGTGTAGAGGAAGATTGCACTCCGTTCCATTTCTGTTTTCGAAATTGGCCGTGATTACAGTTGAGTGGCATGCTGAAATGGCAGGGGTACAAGGCTAATGGCGTGCTTGCATTGGTCGGGGGATATGTATCTACATGAGTCGATGAAGGTCGAAACAATAGTGTCAGCAATGACACAGTTTTCCGATGGCGGGTGTCAAGGTAGGGCAGTTCAATCACGTTTGAGAGAGTCCACTTGGCTTCAAGTTGAGGAGAGACAGGTTGCCTGCTCAAAAGGCAAGTACAAACATGCATTGTTGTGACAGCAACCATCCCAAACGTATCCTACAAACGCAACATATAATATGTTGACGTAAAAGGCTTGCACTGTGAGCTAAATTCTGCCGGGGGATGACAAGTAGGGATATTGATCTTACTCGCACCCAAGGGCGATTGCTACTCTAGGCTCACGCGGCAGTCCTTGCTAAATGGTGTTCAACAGGTTTCGTGTTTAGTCAGTTTAGAAATAGCTTGACGCCAAAGCGATTCAATGATTTGGGCTCGGCATCATAAACATTAATGCGGGCGAATCTACCGCCCGCCGTCGGACAAACGGGTTGAATGGCCTCCCCTGCTTGGACGTTGTGTCGAAACGCGTGTTGGCATCCCCGCACGTGTTGCAAAAGCCTCTTTTGCTGCGATTGTTTTCGGTCTTGCAACTACTAGGTAGTGTAGCATCTGTAAGCGAATGCAAGGCTCAGTCATGCAACCTTAGTCTCAAAGCAAACGCAATTGTTATTTGTGGAGGATGTCGAACAAGTTCGTTGAAACGATTGACGTAAGTTATAATCCCATGGTCCTTCGAACCAATATCTCCAGTCTACAATAATGAAATTCACTACGAATGGCTTGCGTTCCCGCATCGAGCATTCGTCCGACGTCTGCTTTCTCAAACCTCGCTGTCTGCACAATAATCCTCGCTGCTCTTAGATCCGCCAAAAATGCTCTCTATCCCCTCTTTCGCCGTGCGCCATACGCTTCAAGAGCAGTCTAGGGTTCAGTCTCCATTAGCATTTGTCCGACGGCGGCCGCACTTGCCAATCCGTGGGAAGAGCTCTTTTCTTTAGCATACAGACACTGGTTCGCGGGCATTCGCCTCGAGATCCACTGGCATTTCATTCGACAATCGCTGCCATCGAGAGGAAGACGCCACGTAGCAATTGCAGTACATGGAGATGCCTCCACTCGCTCTTAGTGCCAAAGTAGACGCGCTGTCTCTCTCGGACCGCGACGGTCTCAGCTCCAGTGCATCCCTCCCACCTAAAAGCACAGACACTTCCACCCCATCAGCTGGACAGGGCAAGAAGAAGGTCTTTCGATGCACGTTCCCTGGCTGCGGACGCGAGTTCCAGCTCAAGGGCAACCTCAAACGCCACGCCAATATCCACAACGGCGACAAGAAGTTCGCGTGCAAGTTCTGCGGCAAGCGCTTCCTGCGCAAGGCCGACATGGAGGTGCACTACCGCGTGCATACGGGCGAGAAGCCCTACCGGTGCAAGTACGAGGACTGCGGCAAGTGCTTCGCGCGTCGCTCGGATCTCCTGAGTCACGAACGGACGCACACGTACGCTGTTCGTTGCAGGGTCTTTTGTCTTGGTAGTTTGGGAGTTCTTACTGTGGTTCTTGCTCTTGTATTTTGTAGAGGCAGGAAGCCCTTCGCGTGTGAGTATCCTGGATGCGACCGCAGTTTTGCACGCAAATTTGATCTGCACAAGCACCAGCGACTGCATGAAGAGCAGGCGGACGCCTCGGGAAAGGCCAAGACCAAGAAACGTAAACTGACTCCGCGTCAGGCTGGAGCCTCGACGTCAGCACCCAAGAAGATTGATTCGGGTGATGAGAGCTGTGACTGTCCGAGCGATGTCACGGCGCCCTTTGTTGCCAACCACTCGATCGCTGACGCTGCTGTGGATGCTGACGTGCTGCTACCAGAGCCACCAGTCATGAAGGTGCCCGTGCCGCTTGCCACCACCTGCACAACCGGGCGACGCAAGATGTCGGCAACTGCTGCATGCTTGGATGCCCCTCGGCCGATGCGCTACGAGCTCAAGTGTCCTGAAAACCATATTCACTCTCCACCTGCGTGCTTTGCTGCACTTTCCTCGTTGGACGCGTTCCTGCTCTCACAAGAGACCTTGGATCTTACTCGCCCACTCACGCTGGATGCCTTCCCAGCACATCGTCCTTCGACGTCTGTGGCCTCGAGTTGCTGTCCGGCTCATCTCGAGCTGAGACCTCCTCCCCCTGACACTACGGCTTCTACAGGATCAACGATATTTAACGGATCCGATAGTATGATGGAACAATTTTTCTCGGCATTTCCAGCTACGGCGGCGCCCAGCAGTAATAGCCTGGAAACAAAGGTGGCAGTGGGGTCGAATCCAAGTGTGTCGAGCTGCGAGACATCCATCAATGTTCTTCAAGCGATGCCTACCAACTCAACACTTTCTAATGCTGCATCGATGGATCAAACGCTTGCAGAAAACAGTCTGACATTCGTGGCGCAAGATGGCAACGGAGCAACTCTTGCTTCAAATGCTTTGATATCCAACTCAACTACTACTGCTGCTGGAAGTGCCAGAGATGCTATTAACCTTACATCTTCTGCTGCCCAACTGAGTCTATCGGCTTCTCCCGCTACACCAGTGAGCTTTGGCCCCTCCAATTCTACCAGTGATTTCAGCATGAACGGTATGAGCAGCAATGCAGCAACCACCCCAGTCGAGCAGAGCAAATCTGCTGTTGAGAAAGCTTGCTTGACAACGCCGGTGTCGTCGTTGTTGGACTACTCGCGGCACAATCGCTCCTGCGGACATTTGTCCATCCAGCATGGAAACCACCGAGACTACGTGGTGCAGAACCATCTTGTATGCCAAGACAGTGTGACGAGGTTGGGTGCGCTCAAACGCATTCCTCCAAACCCGAAAGCAGAAGCTAAAATCGCTACGGCGCAACCTGTCAAGTGCACCTCGCCTAAGGATACTCATCGACCAGGCTGCGGACACCTTCCTGTTCGTCACAAGGACCACATTGACTACGTCGTGGAGGACAACTTGATTTGCCAACAGGCTAGCTGGCTCGAAGATGACAATCTCGAGCTGCTCGGGGATGACTTCTGGGACTTCTACGGTGCTATTGACGCGTTCCCAACCAACTGAAAGTTGTACCGAGCGTTATAAGCAGAAAACACCAGGCTGTATTGTTTTGAAAGTAGCTCAGCTAATGCGTTGATATACGGTCTTACTGCGACGACTTCGCAGCTCATTAATTCGGCCCCATAAGGCGCGTGGTCTCGCCTCCAGTTGCATTCGCGCCACGGTATCGAGCGACACGGTACGACGGGTTGAACGCCCATGAAAGCGCGTTCAACAAGCCTTGCGAATAGAAGCACAGCTCCGACACGTACAGCAAGAAACCGGAGGTTACCCAGTCAGCGCCAAATGCTTGCAGCCAGCCGAAAAGAGTCGGAAGGAAGAGAGCAGCGACCGTAGCCACACAACTCGACAGAAGCTGGCCGCTACTGCGACGTGCGCGATCTGCCTGGGGCGGCAACGACTGTCCAGAAGAACCGGTGTACGCAAGATAAACAGCAGTACCCGCGAAGGTAAGTGTTAGTGTCGCTGGCAGGTAAAACAGGAAGACACGAGCCCAACCGGGACTGTGGCCCACGAAGCACGCTCGGCATGGACCAGCTCCGTCAGGCAAGAAGCCAATAACACCAGTAAGCAAAGAGAATGCTCCGGTAAATGCTGCAGAGCACCAAATCACGACATGGTACACAAACTTGTACTCCACGGTGCTCGAATGAGTCCAGCGCACGGCACGAATAAGCTCCAGACCAACCGCAGCACTGAAAAGCAAAATTGCGGTACCAAAGAATTGTTGAGTGCTCTTCAGCAGAGCGCAGAAGAAAATGTGAGTCTGGTGAGCTCTCCATACTCCAGCAATCCATAGCGTCAAGTTATAGCCAAGTGTGCACACGGATAGCCAAAAGAAGAGCGAGAACGAGCGGAAGCTCCGCAAAATTGGGTACTGCACAAACGAAGATACGATGAAGCCCGAGCCAACGAGCGAAAGGCCCGACAAGAACAGCACCAGCACCGCATGAGTGTCCATATCGTACATGTTGAAGCTGTTCTCGAAGAACGGCGACGACTGCTTCGAAGACACCAGATCGTCATCGTTGCCCTCTCCTGCAGGCTTCTCGATATCTTCCACTCCGCACAGCGTGGAGTTGGCGGGACATGCGAATCCCATTTGTTTTTTCTTCACGTCGTACAGCGAATAAAATTTCTTCATGAACACATCGCCAAGCACCCACATCTCCTGGCCACTCGGTTGCACCAACACTATACAGGTTAGTCCAACGCAAAGAGTGTAATCAGATCCTTCCAGGACGTAATAGTGGTGACCTCCAACGCCAATCCGTAGCGGCGGGAAGTCCTCCGGTGCACAAAGGAAGCACTGGAAGCCGTACTGCACAAAACCACAGTAGCAGCCTTGGTTTTGAGCGAACGTGGCCACTTCATACAGAAAATTCAAGTACAGCGTCCCGGGGATGCCAATAAGCGACGTTCCCGAGTCCACAAACGCCACGCATCCATCTGCACAAGCATTGCGGTGTTTGCCGACGTTAACACTGTGCAAATGGATCCTCCAGAACGTCCATTGACCAAATTGTGGCAGCACATCCGTCATCTGCCACGATGCCTGCATGGATCCCATGAAATCTTCGTCGTAGCCGCCGAGGTGCAACTCCGACCCATTCGTATTGGGGTCTGGGCTCAGATAAAAGGCAAAGACCGAGTCCAGCTGCGGATACTGCTCCAACAACGCAAAGAAGAGCGGCGGGTGGGAGAACGTCGAGAGTCCGTCGAACGCCAAGCCCAGCAGTCCGTCAGCCTTCATCCTGGCCATGGACTCCTCCTCCGTCCTGACGATCCCCACCGTGGTGTCCTGCACCTCAAACTGCGCCACATGCACCACATCCTGTCCGAAATGGCCGCTCACTTTGCCGCTCCCGTACTGCACTGCGAACGCTGGATGACTCGTGCTCTCGTGGTACGTGCTGGACCGCGAGTGGTTGAACCTGTCCTGTCCCGCGCACTCGTCGCACTTCTTGCCGGGCACCCACAGGTCGCTCGAGCCCGTGTCGAAGCACACGAGGACCTCCTGCGGGGGCGTGCCGATGGCGATGGGGCCGAAGAACTGAAACTCCATGAAGTTCTCCAGCGGCACGTGGCCCTCGGCCTCCAGCTGTTGCGCGTTGAGAAGCACGTCCTGCGCTCGCAGCCGCTTGTCGCCGTCCTGCAGGACGCGCAGGCTGCTCAGGACGCTCTCCACTTGCACGTCGTTGCGCGTCACGGCGTCGCTGGGCTGCGTGTGGAACTGCAGCAGCTGCTGGGCGCTGCGCTGCTGCGTCGTGGCCGTGAGAGGGATGCGCAGCAAAGAGGAAGCGGCCTGTGCGGACGCCGAGAGCGCGAGCGCCACGGCAGCTGATAGGCGGAACTGCATGGACCAACACTCTCGACCCACTTGCGCACTACCTGGCAGATTGCGGAATGAGGCTGAGACAACAGGGAAACACTTGAGCTGACTATACCCACGACTAAGTACGACAGTCAAAAAGATCGCAGCTTTCTGATTCTGAGGTACTTTTGGTATTATGGATACATTTAGTGGTTGGCTCGCTGTCATAACGCGTCCAGTGTCTTGACGACCTCATTGATGCTGATTCTCTCTTCTGGGTTGAATGTGCACATGCGCTGTACCAGAGTGAACTCTTCATCACTGAAGTTCTCAGGACGCGGGGGAAGGCTTTTGTTTTGAAGTACGTGATACTTGACAACCTCATCAGAGATGCCTACTCTCCACGGATACGTTCCCGTCCCTGCCTCGAGGATGCACATCCCAAACGAGTAAATGTCGGAAGCGAATGAAGATTTCTCACCACGTAGCACTTCTGGCGCTTTCCAGCGGATTGCACCGATGGCTAACGGATTAATTTCTGGCGAGTTGCCTTTGAATACACTCAAACCAAAATCCGCTAACTTTGCACGAAAATCCCTGCCAACCAGGATGTTGTTGCATTTGAGATCGCAATGGACCACCCCCTTGGAATGCAGATATTTCAAACCCAACGCTGCCTCGTACAATTTCTTCCATACCTCTTCTGGATGATTGCGTAAATAGTGATTTAGAGTCCCGTGCTCGGCGTACTCGCACACGAAAAACATCTTATCGATATGACACGCGCCATACAACTGCACCACGTGAGGATGGCGCAGTTGACACCAGATTTGCACTTCATTTAAAAAGTACTTCATGTCATCATCATGTTGATGACGCTGCGGATCATCAATAGAGCTCGAGGCATCTTCGCTTGCACTTGGACTGAAACTGAAGCTGGCAAATTCACGGAAGGGATCACGACCAACCGCTTTAACCACAACTCGAACATGTTTCCATTCACCAAGAAAGACCGTGCTAAATCCCCCCCTGCTGAATTCTTCAGGTTTGCTGACTTCGTAGTCGGGAATGAACCAATCTGGAGTTGCTGCGGTCAATGATGCAGCTACCGCATGCCAAGTAAGGCCCATGGAGCCATACTCTAATGCACAGCTCGGAGGACGCATCATCAGCTCGAGGCGAAGCAGTTGCAGAATATTGCTCTTATTCTCTTCATCTTCCATGTTCGTTAAAAGCGCGAGTAAGCTGTTCAATTTGTTGGATACTTGGTGCTGCTGCTCTCTTCGACGAAGTTCCCACTGATTTCGCCATTCACGTTCGCTTTTGGACAAGGACAAATGCACAGTACTCACAAACATATCCACATCGCGGTGCACTGAAAGGGACGTATCGATTCCGAGACGAGTCGTTGCGATGAAACTCGCTCCTGACAAATGATCGCCACGTTTCTTTTCCAGCTGACTGTTGAAGAAGTGCAGAATATCGCCGTATTTCTGAATAATGTCGTGTGTAAGCGTGCTCTGCTGAGTTTTCAGTTGGCTGAACACAACCGCCAATCGGTTGAACACTTCTCGATTCATAGTGTCCATTACTGTTGATCCTTGGCACATTTCTTCAATGCTGGCGAGCAGATATGAAACAGTTGATCCAAATGATGATGTTATAACGACAGCATCATCCAAGTTGACCCACACTTTTGGCATTTCATCTAGCTTCGCCAAAGCTGCAGTGCCCTTCTCCGATTCCACGAATAATTGTGTAAACACTTCAAGCCTCCGAACCACATCTGCAGCCGAGATACGATCGTCGGAATCGAACGCGCACATTCGCTCAACCTGTCGATACATGGTTTCGCTACAATTTAGCGGTCGCATTGGGATCTTTCGTAAATGCAGGACATGGTGCTTGACGCTTCCAACTTCCAGCGTGCCCCCCCAGGGATACGCTCTACTTGTTGCTTCAAGAATACACATCCCGAATGAATAGATGTCGGACGCGAATGTCACCTTGTCCCCGCGCAAAACTTCAGGAGCTTTCCATCGAATTGCTGCGGACGAGCCTGGCACGAAGCTTTCAACGGACCCGTCTAACAACATTCTACTTAACCCAAAATCAGTCAGCTTCGCTAGCCCGTCAGCCCCGATCAAAATGTTGTTACACTTTAGATCACCATGAATCACGCCCATTTCGTGAAGATACTGCAACCCCACTGCAGCTTCGTACAGTTTATTCCACACCTCACCAGGATGGATCTTCAGATATTGGTCCAATTGACCACCCTTTGCGTTCTCACATACGAAAAATGGTCGTTGGACATGGCACGCACCAAACAACTGAACCACATGAGGGTGGCTCAGTTTGTGCCATATTTTCACTTCATTGAGGAATGCAAGCTGTTGTTTCTCGGTCTTCAGTTCCACAGTTTTAACTACCACGTTTGCTCGCCTCCACGTGCCGTAGAACACCTTCCCAAATCCGCCTCTACTGAATACGTTGGTATCGACAAAAGCAATCTCGTACTCGGGAATGAACCAGTTTTCATACTTCGATTCTGTCAGAGATGGCACAACGCTTTCAGTACTCGAATAGTCCTCCTCAAGGCTTGTTGACAACCCTGCTGCACTAAGCCCAACGCTTAAACTCGTCCAACTACTCTCATTCTCTTTTTGATCACCTTCAAGGATAGAGTGCAAACCAAACGCCATTTGGTCCTGGTGTTTCTCAACCGGTGGTAACTCTAGCTGCCCACCCCGCTGGTGTAGCGAGCCTGAACGAGACATGAGTGTGTAGTTCATGAAGCTGTCGAGATTTCTGTGGATTGAAGCAGAGTACATGTGGTCTTGGCAATCCAACTGACGCCAGCTTTCACAGTTTGTATGAATCGTCTGAAGAATGCTAACGAACTGCTCAACGAGGTGCTGTGATGGTTTGCCCCACTTGGATTTCAGCTGACTGAATATATCCACAAGTCGTTCATACACATCGCGGGTCACCACCGTTGCTGTGTAATTGTCACTAATCTCAGCAAGAAGGCTTGATACTGTGACAGTAGAGTTTCTGGAGCAAATGCGAAACCCACCAAGGGTACTCCAACACAATGGCACCATATCCAACTCTCCTGATTGGAGTTTGCGCTGCCGATATTCATCGGTAAATACTTCAAGTCTTCGCACAACCTCCGATGCTGAGGGACGGCCTAGAGGGTTGGCACAGCACATCAGAGCGACGACATCACGCAATTGTTGCTCAAAATGTGTAATTTGACTCGCAGCCGTCACATTTATAACGTGAAGGATGAATTTTCCAAACGAGTAAATATCTGAGAATTCTGTCGCTTTTTGGCCGTCTAATACCTCAGGGGAATGCCATTGCGCGTGGCTGATGCTCATTTTCACACCACTATCTTTCTCTGACTCAGGCTCTTCATTAAATTCATCCGTTCGTAGATGCGAGATATTCAAACAAAATTTGGTTAGCTTCACGCAGCCATCTATGCCAAGGACAATGCTGGTATCATTCAGGTTGCCATGAATTACTTGCTTTGCATGAAGGTACCGAAGCCCCAGAGCAGCCTCATACAACTTTTCGCACACTTTGTTTGGATGTGAGAGTAAATGCTGATCGAGCTGCTCGTTCGTATACTCGCACACAAGAAACGGCTGTCTGACGTGGCATGCCCCGAACAATTTCACCACATGAGGATGGTGCAGCTTGTACCAAGTTTCCACGTAACAAGCTAAGGCCTCTGTCTGAAAATCCGTTCCAATTTTTTCCACTAATACCTGGGCTTGATTCCATTTTCCACAATAGGTGGACCCAACTTGCCCACTAGAAAATTGGCCCAAGTTGTCCAATTCGACATCATATTCAGGAATAAACCACTTTGAGACCATTTTCGTCCATTGAGAGGCCAGCAATCGTTTTGCTTCAGAAACACCACCTTCATCGCTCATCAAAAAATTCCTCGGAACTTTGTGAAGCTCACACCGCGCGTAAACCAAATCATCTTCATTTTGTTTTTTGACCGACCCACCAGGCCTTTTAGCATCTCGCAAACTCTTCAGAAATGCGTTCACTTGCTGGTTGCGACGCGCCTCCCACTTTTGTCGCCATACGTGCACCGTATCTTCAAGAGTTAGCTCTATAAGGCTCATGAGAAGATCGATATCTTTGTGCAAAGCAAAAACTTCAACTAACAGTTGTCGGTCTGCAGCAAAACGAGCTTCGGAATTTGAGTGTACAACTGTTAACGTGCTCAGTCGTCTATGCAAGTAGAGCAGTATGATACAGTAGCGATGCACGATATCTCCGGACATGTTTCTGTACCTCTTATTGAGGGACTCCAACATACTGTCTAGGCGCTCGAACACTCCGCGGAACATGTCGTTTGCCTCGTTTGAGTCCTGGCACATCTCCTTTATTTCTGCGAGAAGACTTGATACCGTTGTTGAAACAACAACAGCATCACTCAAATTATACCACGACTGCACGGATTTATTGGAACCAGAAAAATCACTGGGGGCTGAGGTTTCGTCACACAACCTTTTCAGTTTACGGACAATTTCTCCAGCAGAAGGGCGTTCACGAGGGTTGTAATAGCACATCCGTTCAATTAGCATCCATTGGCTTGCTGTTATCTGAGAAGATTTATCAGGAAGCTTCCCTGAAAGGATAGCATCTTCCAAAACATAGCCAGCCAATCCCCACGGAGAGCT